>NJDD01000291.1:116670-131176 GCA_002245505.1 Calephelis nemesis
AAAATAGTTTATTTTTTTGATATAAGTATATAAATATATGTTGTTCAAATGTCAAATGTATTTGTTTAATGAAGTTTATTATTACAACATTCATCCCTATTGTACATACACACCTACATATATCCATGCCAAGACTTTCACAGGATAGACAGAAAGGTCATGTGCCAAATGTCACAATTTCCTCCACATCCTCTTTTAATACAAACAAGCCAGTTTCGGAGCCCTTGACTCCACTTTCAGATAATAACTGAGCGATTTGGCTGTAAAATGTCATCCTATGTCTACCCAGATAACTACATCCATTAGCAATCTCAATGTGTTTCTATCTTTAATATCATGTGTCATTCTTTCCACATTCTGAACATTTCCCTATTGTAATACAAATTTTACTTACTTATTGTGACTTAGATTCAAGACGAGTAATGACTTAGCTTTCTCTAATCCCTCTGGTACCTCTTTAAGCCTATTGTGAGATAGGTCTAGTGTTGTTAAATCTTCTAACCTAAACAACTCAGCTGGGATTCCAGAGCTTTTAACTTTATTATGCCTTACATTTAGAGAACGTAGACATTTTAACTCTGTTAATTCTCCAAATAACTTCTCCAAATTATTTTTCTTCAACGACAAATTTTCCTTAAAAAATGTAATACAGTTATCTATGCGGGCACTTTAAAGTTATGTTAATATAAATCTATGGTAAAAGATCTGACACATAATTAAATGTTCAATATTTGACAAATTTTCAATTATGTGACAGATCTTTTTCATTATTTATTACTTATACTATAATATTACATAAAAAATCAATTGCTGATTGTCAGTCTCAATAAAACTCGAAAACGACTGAACCAATTTGGCTAAATTTCAAAATAAAAAATATCATATTACATACAAAAGGGTATTTGACTATTTTTTAAGTTTATTAAAAATCGAAGGACTCATTAATAACAGAAACATTGGTAAAATAATCACTCTGCTATTCTTAAAAATCCATGATATATTGGAACTTAAAAATCATATTTTGGACTTACCCAAAAAACGCTTTGTACCAAGATTGTGCAAATGTGTTCTGTCACATGCCAGGATTTTGTATGATAGCTATTTCAAAAGTTGCATTTAAGGAAGTGTTTTCATAACAAAATTTGATTTACATTGCATAGATTATTCATTGGCGATGAAATTTATTTCGATAAGTTAATAATTTAAAAATTATTTCACCCAACTTGTGCATAACCAGATTTATTTAAAAATAAGTTCACACACCTTTCTTATTGAACTCTATTCTATACACTAGGCATGTAATTATTAATAAATCAAACACCAGTCAAATACCCTTATTCTAAAAATGTTACATGTTTTTTAATTAAGTAATGATATTTAAAATGGTAATTATTTAAATTACCAACACAAATAATTCACATAACTATAAACGGTAATTAAAACAAAGAACAAATAGACATAATAAAAGTTGTTTACCAATTTCATAAGTTTTCCTAGCTCTTCTGGGATATCATCCAAATTTGTTTTATCCAGCCTGAGCCATTGTAAGCCAGTCATGTAACGAATAGCATCGGGGAATTGGTCACCCTGGAATTAAAATCATTAAGTCCATCCAAAATAAGGTTAAAGATGATATCATACTATTTTGTTTAGAAGTTTAAGTTTACTTACACTGAAATCATTACAGGTAAAATCAACACCTCTTACAAAAGGCAATAAGCCGGTATTTGCCATTTTTATGTAATTTTAGATCAACACTTTATTATAAAACGTATTTTCCATTCATGAAATATTTTTCACTTTTCAGAACAAAAATAAAAACTATTCGCCAAGACATTCATGACACTAATGACAAAATAGAGATGTGAAAATAATCGATTTTTATTTAAATCGGTTATTATTTTCATCTACTTAATCGAATTTTAATATCGAATTTATTATAATTCGATTATATTTTTATTCGATTATATACCTAAATGACGTGCTTAAATCGTTTTTTTTTTTAAATAAAACGGACATTTATGACAATTTTTGAGTTTTTGATACAATAAGTTATCATTTTGTTGGGATACTCATATTTTATTTTCAAATTATAATAAATAAAACTTTTAATAGACTAAAAATGTGTATCAGTAACGTTATTTGGTTACTCAATTTCTGCCTTGAAATATGAAAGGAATTTTTACTTTGATGTTAGTTTTGAATTGGTTATTTATTTATACATAATATACGTAATTTAATTTGATTTTCAATCTACCAAATGGTTAAAATAATCTTATAAGGTTTATTATATGAATATGAAAAGCACGTACTTTTAAATAATACGAAAAGGCCTTTTTTTCACAGTAATTGATTATTATTTTTTATTTAAATCAATTTTGAATTGAGAAAAATTGATTTCTATTTTAATCGATTCTTTTCTATTAATCTCGCATTCTTAAGACAACTTTAAGTGTAAACACATTGTAAACAGATTATAGTAAACCCTTTAAAAACCGGTCTTACAAAAACATATAAAACCATTTTTAAAATAAAAACCGATTATTTATTTTAGATGTAAGTATCGCTTTCGTATACAAATCACAAAATACCAATTATATTCTCAATTCCTCAGAACAATGACACTGTTATTCTGAAATTACATTAGAACTTCAAATAAAAACAACGTTAAAAGTAATAATTTTAAGTGGTGACTTGACAGGATGTATAGGAATGAAAAGGGTACATTCTTGGACCTTATGGTGATCTCTAATTAAGTCTAACACAATATTTCGGCAAAAGGATCACACGCATTTGAATACGGTTTACAGTCGTGTCAGGAGGGGTTTAATAATGAGCAGAAGAGAATACAGGGCCACGACTCTTAACTCAGACTATTATTTGGTTATAAGAAAATATAGGAGGCTATTTAAAAAGTTGAAGAACTGGATGCGTGTACAATTTGGGGTACTTATAAGAATTGAGAGTGAAAAACTGCAGATCCTAGTATAGGAAGCATGTAGATATCATCATGAGAGTCAATCAAACTAATTTACTAACATCCATACAGTGTTTGGGGCAATGTCCAACTACAAATACCTACATTAAAATTATTTCAAATACGAAAATAAAAGTTAATGGATGTGGTTTAATATATTATCAGGTAGCCTAAGATTTATTTGACGATATAAAAACAAAGTTTTTTGCTTATCTGTTTATCGACTACCTACCTTACTACTCTTACATGTACTTAAGTATAATTTGTCATTTATGTGCCCGATTATACAAACAATAAAAACTTCTTAAACATTTAACCTCTTTACAGTACCTATAGCTGATAGATTATATCGTAGTGCTATTTGTTCAAATAATGCTGGCTGGCCATTCAATTAGGGACCCAGAGGCCAGAGATATTGCGTTCTATTTTCAAAATTTAAATCTCAATACTTTTTTACTTCTTTTGTTTCGTGGTAGTTTTGGCGGCAATCCCGATATTTATTTTAAGTTTTGAAAAATATTTTGAAGAAAAATGGGAAAAAATAAAAGTTGCGATCCAACACTACGAAAAATTATCATGAAGTTTGTTGTCGAGCATGGTTGGCCATACCGAAGGATAGTAGAACATTTAAATTGTTCAAAAACTATGGTATACGGAGTATACAATGCAGTGCAACATGTCAGACGCAATAACACAGATTTAAATGTGCTTAGAACAAAAAGATCGAGAAAAACAACTCCGCAAGAAGATAGAATGATAACCAGGATAGCTAAGAAAACTCCGTTTCTAGCAAGTTTCTAGGCTCTATTTTAATTAAACACGAAGTGTTTGGGACAGACGAAAGAGCTGGTGCCTCAGCGAGGACCGTTCGACGACGTCTGGTAGAAGCAGGGTTGTTCGGAAGAGTGGCTCACAAAGTACCGTTGTTGAAGAAAGAACATAAGAATGCTCGTTTTTCGTTTGCACGTAAATGTGGACATTGGACCTACGCCCAATGGCAACATGTATTATTCTCTGACGAGACCAAGGTTAATTTGATTTCTTCAGATGGAAGGCAATACCTACGTACGACATCCAGTAAAAGCGGAAATGAATCCAAGATTCACAAAAAAGCAGGTGAAACATGGAGGTGGAAACATTAAAATGTGGGGTTCATTTTCTAGACGTGGAGTGGGACCTGTGAGGAAAGTTCAGGGTAACTTAGACCAACATCAATACAAGGCGATATTGGAGGAAACGATGCTTCCCTGTGCTGAGGAGCATCTCCCTATTATATGGACGTTTTAGCATGATAACGACCCGAAACATATCGCCCGTTTAGTCAAGTCGTTTCTTACCAGTCAGTCAGTATCGGTGCTAGATTGGCCAGCAAGTAGCCCGGACCTTAACCCAATCGAGCACCTGTGGCAGAAATCAAGAAAAAAGTAGCCACTTATCGTACCACAAGTCACAATTTTAGATGAACTTAATGAAGCTTTTTGTGAGGCATGGGCAAACATTCCTGTCGAAACATGCCAGAAACTGATAATGTCTATGCCACATCGGTGTCAAGCGGTAATTACTACGAGGGTAGATCTAAAAGTTCTAAGAAACTGAAAGAAAAGTGAAAAAAAGAAAACCAAGAAAATGAAAGAAAAGTGGGTCTAAATTTATTTTTATTTTTCGACATAGTCTCCATCTAGCTCAACACACTTCTTTCACCTGACCTGCAACTTGTTTATCCCCTCGAAAAAAAAAGTTTCCGAAAGGCCGGCGAAATAATCGTTTACTGCGACTATCACCTCATCTTTGGTCGAAAATTTCGAGCCACCCAAGTGTTTTTTTTAAATTTGGAAATAAATGATAATCCGAGGGGGCTAAATCCGGCGAATAAGGTGAGTGGGGCAGCAATTCGTATCCACAATCATGGATTACAGACATTGTTTCAACCGAAGTGTGAACACGTGCATTTTCTTGATGAAACAAAACTTTCTTACGCAACATTCCCGGCCTTTTTTCTTTTATTTCTTCCCGGAGTCTTCGTAAAAGGTTACAATAATAACTAGAATTTATAGTTTGACCTTTCGGTTAATAATCTACAAAAATAATGCCCTTCGCATCCCAAAAAACAGAAGACATGACTGTTAGTCGACAAAACGACCTTAGCCTTTTTCGGTGTAGGAGAGTTTGATCTTTTCCACTGTTTAGATTGTTGCTTTGATTCAGGAGTATGGTGGTGAACCCAGCTTTCATCCATGGTAACAAATCTAGTCAAAAAGTCCTCGGGATCAGTCTCAAAAAGTTCCAGTCTCGCGAAATTGTGTATCGAACTCGTTTTTGTTCAGCTGAAAGCAACCTCGGGACCCAGCGAGCAGAAACCTTATGGAACCCCGACTCTTCCGTTATTATGTGTTGCACCCGGCCATAACTAATGTTTGTTATCTCAGCCATCTTACCAATGGTCAAACGTAGGTCACCCAGTACGAGATCACAAATTTTATCGATGTTTTCTTTCGTGGTAGAAGATGTAGGCCTTCCACTGCTAGGATCATCTTTAATGCTCTCACCACCGCGCTTAAACTCAGCTACCCACTTCTTGACACTGGAATACGATGGAGCAGACTCCTCCAAAGTGCTCACCATATCTTGATGGATGTCTTTTGGTGATAGGCCTTTTTTATTGAGGTACTCGTACTTAATGACTGCACGGTATTCAATTTTCTCCATTATTGAAAATTGCGTCAGATTGCTTCAAACAAATAATCACAGAAAATTTATATTGTGCAGTATCGGAATGAAACTGCGCACAATAAATCAATATGACACATACTAACAAATGACGGTAGATTTAAAAAGATGTCATAGCTCCATGTAGGTTAGGCCACGAGCTTTTGGATCCACCCTCGTAACAAAGGTTTTGCTACTGGGTACTGATTTTACACGTAATAAAATGTAGCTGTTAAAGATAATACATACTGCAGATTATTAGTTTTGTTTAACTCTATTTTTTATTATAGTTTACTGTCTTTAATTAAATGTACAGCTACAGAATTATACCTTAAAATTGAATACATGTTCAACCTTTGATATTAAATATTTTTTTGTATTTATTTATTCTTTTATTTAAGTACAGCCATTTAAAGCATAATAATCGGACCAAATTATGCAAATAATAGTTACTGAGAAATCAATAGGGTTTTATATTTATATGTACATAACCGGTTATTGTTCTTCACTATCTTGCATGTCCCCAATTAGTTGACCACGACTGTATGTATACATACGCGCATACCCCGATGCGCTCCACAGTGACCAAAGATCTCGATACTACTGTTAAGAAAAGAGCACTATAGTATTTTAACGCTAAAGTTTCGTACGACAACTAGTAGAGGCGCTACTTTCCATACTTGAAGATTCGTATAACAACTACTAGATGGCGCAACTTTCCATACTTGACGATTTTAACGTCGAGTGGCCTCTCTACTTCGTTGCTCTTCTTTGGTACTGAAAAGCAAAAATCCGCGCCGATGCGATGCGGCACGGCCCGCATCAGTGTGCTTTGTAATGCAATGTGCCCCGGCCCGACACGCTCCGCCCCGTCAACAGTGGGCGCTATCAATTATACGTCGATTTTCAGTTGTTAAAGTTTGTGCTACGTTTTTATTTTATCAACAAATATGTCTCCTGCCTGCCACGTCGCGTCCCTCTCCTGCTGCCGCTTGTCTCATTCACAAGCCTAGCCGGGAGGCGAGCATAATATGTTGCATGGTTCATTTTTAATTATTATGACATTAGAAGGCAAACAAGCAGACGGATTTCTTAATGGTAAGAAATTCATGCAGCCTTGAGACACCAAAGGTGATAATGGTGCGCTGCCAACCTGAGGAAGGAAGAGGTATAATCTGTGGCCGGAATATTAGGCCTCGAGCAAAAGTAAGTTTGCCGGCTACCTACCTAAACTTTCGAAACTAAACATGCACTGACCTTATGACGGCTGGAATACGTAAGGCGGTGGAATCAAACCGGGCGAATCGCTGTGAAACTCTACCAACTAGTCATATGTCACGGTTTTAGTGACGGTAAGCCTATGCTCGCCTTTTATGAGCTGCCTGGCAGGAAGGCAGATGGTCTATTCTGCAAAGAAGCCCGTACAAACACGGGGAACATTAGACTACTGATGGTTATGTGCTGTGGCTTGTGCAACACTTGACCGAGCTTGTGTAGTAATTTGGTAAGGATCCCAATACCAATTCTTGCCGCATAATGAATCTGTCATGTTCTGGTCCGGAAAATAGGTAGAAAAAGTAGACTTGCAGAACTGGTCTAACATCCAGGCCACAGGACAGTGACGCATCTAAAATATCTACAGACCACGGTAGTTCGTTTACCTCACATAAAAAAATTTTTTGCCGAACTTTTTGGGAAAATGTTCTTTTATTTGCAGGTTAACAAGTTGTATTTTTAGCTCTTTCTCTTTATCCGCATCTAACGTGGGCAGTCTCGAATTATTGATGATCAAAATCCACAACCATAGCGTTCTCCCGGGTTTTTTCTTAGGCAATGGACAGAATGACGTATTCACCCCAGTGAGAGGCTATCGTCTACTGATTGTAAATTTAAAGGTACCTGATTAGGTACTAAAAATACTAAAAGAAATTTAGCTTAGAGTACAGTTTACTGTATCAGTACAGGAAAGAGTAACTGCCTTAGTCTTGGATTGTACCTGGATATCTGTACCAGAGGTATTGCACGAAGGCCAATATTACCTACCGGTTTCCAAAAATGCCGGTATTATAAGCCCTGATAAGAATTATCTATATACGCCACATCTAATCAGTGCTTGGGTAACGTCAAAGAAACCTGAACCTTGTCGATTCTACAAGTATTAATTGACAATAAAACAACATTGTGTATTTTAAAAGGTATTTTATTCCTTCTACTAAGATAATAACAAAATATCTACATTTTCAAAATAATAATACATAATATATATTTCAAATGTCTTCTATATTACGACCTGAAGTTTCCCACAATGTGAACGGAAGGATTATAGAAATGCATATTGTTACTTATAAATTTTACGGGCATTCATACGAATATGTGAGCAAAAACACTTATACAACATACAGACAACGTTCATTAAAATGCTGTATACCATAGTAGTATATTAGTACCTAATAAACTAACATTAAAGCATACGTGACTTGAATTACAGACATACAATTAAGTCATATGTAGGTGTGCTATTTGGTATGATATTTATCGTGGCATTGGCGGCAGGCTTGGCATGGGTCCGGACATTGCTGTGTTTGTCCCTAACAAGACCTGAAATAAAAAAAAAACATATTACTTTTCATACATTATAACCAATAACTCAAATTGTGAGAGAAGGTTAAAGATTGGTCAATATGAATGCATGTCAAACATATAGATGATAAGCGGTAGCTATACATAATATGTAGTCTGTGTCCATCACCGTTCCTGTGACTTTAATCAAATAGTCACAAGTACTAACTCTGCCCCTGATAGTTAAAAAGACGTATCTAACGAAAATTCAAAACGGAGAAATAAATGTTTTAATAAACGAAACAGGAAACTGCTTGCTGTTTTGTAGACAATTAAAATATCTACGTATTTAAAACTTGAAAATAATATCCACTAAATAGGCTTTTACTAGGTTTAATAATATACTATCCGAGGGTGGTGTCAAGAATCTTCGAAACCGGCGTGTTTGTATGAAAAGGGTAATGAATATGAAGGAAGCAAGACAGGTTTGTCAGGATCGTGAGGTTTGGCACTCGATACTCTCTGCCTACCCCGTAAGGGACTTGGCGTGAAGATATGTTTGTAATATTATGAATTTATTAAATTAATGTAATAAACATAACAAAAAAAAAAACAGTTTCATAACATAAAAAATGATGAAAAATATTACATACGTGAATAGACGTAAATGGCTACATGCGTCTTTTACATTTCAAACACTATTAGTTGGACTCTTTTTCTAAGTATTTCGTCTACCTATCTAGAGGACAGAAATGGACGCATATAGGTAGGTATTTCCGCCTTTTTTCTTAAGAATAAAAAAACTATTTAGGTATATAAACAGGGCACAAGTGGTTAGATGCGTCTTTTTTCTTAATGTGAAAGTGGTTTTCAGTTAGCTTATTACGACAAAAATAATCTATTTGCGTCTTTTTATCTTCTTATAAATAGGGACAAATATGCGACTTTTTTATTACTCAACTTAAAATGAAAGCACAAAGTATTAGGAAGTTATCTACATAAATGCGACTTTTCAATTAAGTTTTAAATAAAACCGTCTTCTCCTTCAATCAGGTGTAAAAAGGTGTACAGAAGCGCCTTATTTTGTTGTGCTAAAAACGCACAGGAGGTAGTTAGCAATATTTTAAAAATACGATCAGATGCACCTTTTTTTCCTGATTCCTGTAATATATATACATATATATATATAACTCAAATTTGGAAAAATGTTAGATGCGTCTTTTTTACTATCGAGGCAGAACTTTGAAAGTGGTCTTTAGAAATACCATATCTGTTATTATGGATAGCTCAATTTCATCCTATTCCCGTCTTATGGAAAGCAAATGTAGTGTAATATGGAACACACTAAGCCAAGAGATTTTACTATTATTTTAAATTATTTCCGATCATCCTTTTCTAGAAATTTTAATAATTAAGGCTTATCCTTTTTCCCCAAGATGGTCCAGGTCGGCTGAGTAGCGCGCTGGTGGTACTGCTAAGCAGGAACTTGCTTCTGTACAGATCAACCACCTTACTTATTACTGCTGATATAATGACTGTCACGTTCCGGTTTGAAGGGAAGGGTAGCCGGTAGACTTGCGAAATCGGCTTAATGTCCCGGCGTAATAACAGTGATGCACCTGTAACATCTATAGTGTCTATAGGCCACAGCTGTCTCTTACCATCAGGTAAAGCGTGTGTTAATCGAAATTAATATAAAATAAACAATAATCCCTAATATAAGTTCTTACCTGTTTTTGTTGTGATTTTTGCATTTCTTCAACTTGTGCCCTCTCTACTTCGAAAATAACAGGAGCAAACAAGATGACAGATGAACTGGCCACTATCCACATCACAGAGCGAGATAGTTGATACAAATTTTTAACTCCATACCTGAAATAATGAAAAAATTAAGCAAAAGGTCTTGGTATATGTTAGTGAGAGTCAGTTGCTTTAGTATTTTATTGGGAAGTTTAGTAAGCTTTCACGCAGCGTTTTATTAAAGGATAGGGCAAACTTGGATAAACCTTAGCGTGTCCGGTCAAGGCGAGTCGCATCGCATTGAACAGTACACATAAATAAAACTCCATCGCGATGAAAGCCCTGTATAGTGTGCGTCGTTCAGTTCAAGTGTATAAAAGCTATCTAGGCGGATTACTGCGCGGGCGATGCGCCTCGTCAAACGTGTGAGCTGTTCTTAACATAGACACGTGTATTTGTTAGCAACAAGAAAAACCATAATATAACTGTATAAAAAACCAATGAACTTAATTAAATAACGATGTCTTAATAACGCATAAATATTCGTTAATGCATAGAGTTAAATAACAAATAAATGTGTATTAATGTGCATCAACATGTGTAATTTATTAAAAATAACGTAACCTACAAAAAAATACGGTAGCAATTAATCTTATATAATATATAAAAATCTTGTGTCACGATGTATGTTGTCGATAAACTCCAAAACTACTGAACCGATTTTAATCAAATTCCACATGTTACCCGTATTTTGGTCTAACTTAAAAGATAGGATAGTTATCATCTTAATTATTCACTTATGTCGTGAATGTAAACGAATAAAATGTATTAATTAGTTGTTTCTTTCCTGGTTAGTTTTATGAAGTTCTCATAGATGGTGGTATACGTTTCATTGATATTATATAATATGCGAAAGTTTTTATGTTTGTTACTCCTTTACGATAACATTAATAAACCGATTTTCATGAAATTCGGCACACACTTAGAGTGTAACCTGGATTAACACATAGGATATTTTTTTATTCCTGTGGGACCATTAACTACGCGGGCAACAGCTAGTAATCTTATATTTTTTGAGTCGGTTAAAAAGCAGACACACAAGTTTATGTTTTGAATTGAGATGCACCTCAAAATCGTATTTTTTTTAAATCCTTACATTTTTTTTAAACATTTAAAAAAAAACGTTTATCATTAGTGTGCCTGCATCATGCTCTTTCACAACTTTTAACCAGTTCCAATAATTAAGTGCAGTAAATCTGCAAAAGCTGGCTCTGACTCTTTATTAGATACCACAGAGTGGTTTGATAACTTTTTTAGATAGATACCTTATGATACAAATATGAATTAATCCACGATGAATACCATCAACTTTATCAATATCCTACTACATAGTAGTTTTGAGTTACAGTTTATAATGCATAAATTGTTATGTTGGACAACCTTAGTATTGTAATCGCGTAACATTCAAAACAAAGAAAAAACATACAGTAGGAGTCGTAGGTCATGAATTCAAGGTGGTCCCATAAATAATTAAAATACCAGTGGTTTTGAAGTTAAATTTTGTAATGCCTATTTTCATGACTAAAGTTGAAGAAGGTTGTTTGGGTTTCCTCCTGTGCTTTACTAATAAATGTACTCGTAAATATCAGTAACACTGATGTGAAAGTAAATAGTTTAAGATTTAGACCAATTTGCTTGACAAAATCCAATGACAACAAATTATTTGCTAGCATTATGGGTATTAGTCACTGATGCCAACATAATGATATAGAAATCTAATGTATAAAATTATCGTGTCATGGTGTGCCTGATTGAACTACTCTGAAACGGCTCGACCGATTTTCTTTAAATTTTGTGAGCATATTGAGTCTGAAAATGAGCCAACATCTATTTTTCAAACCCCTAAGTGACAAGGGGGACTCACCCCATTTTTTTTTACTAGAATCGCATTAAAAAAAAGTAGCAGAACAATGTCTGCAGGGTCAGCTAGTAATATATAAAATTCTCGTATCACGGTTTGCGTAATTACACTTCTTTGAAACAGCTTGACCAATACTCATGAAATTTTGAAAGCATATTGAGAAGGTCTGAGGATCGGCCGACATCACATTCAAAATATAGCAGATCAACATCTGCCGGAACAGTTAGTAGAAATACAAATTTGATAATCAAATGAGGTGTTCATTTGATTAAATTTGATTTTAAAATTGAATAAATTCACTAAACAGAAAATACTGACACCTATGTTTATCACATAAGTACCCACCACTGTATTAAGTTAACCTCTTATGCAACAAGGAGGAGCTATGTATAATAGAAGTGCCAAAATTATAGTACCATGTTTTTGTAGTAGCAGAGTATGTGCCGTTGCGTACACATTCCGGAAACATTTCAGTCAGTCCCCATAATCTTTCAGATAATGTTTCGTCAGGCTCCTGCAAAAAATTATATTTCGTGAGTTTTGGGATGAATGCAAAGATGAAGGAAAAACTTAGTCCTTCATTCAAGGTTACACGTCATGCAGTATTTAACATAGGCGAGGAGTAGAGGAGAGGAGGAGGAGAGGTAGATGTTTAGAGAGAATATGACAGGATGGTGGTAAGAGTTATTTTATGTAATATTTCGAAAAAAGTATCTTCACGCCTGTATCCCCAAAGAAATAGGCTGATGCCCCACCCACACCTAGGCGAAGACACAAAGTCCTACATAATTGTAAATTGCAAGCCTGACGCCAGCCAGGCACATATCCAATCTTAAATTTAAGCAATGTACTGTTTTTGTGCTAGTTCTACTATTTTAAAAGTTACTATTTACTATTTTAAAGTATAAGAAACCAGTAAATGTAAAGTATATTTGATTAATTAAGATTAGGGTTCAAGAATACATAGCAAAATAAATGTTTTATCTCGAAGTAGTTTTTGGTGTTTATTGTATTTCTACTTCTTAACTGTGGGTGGTGTTAGAAGTTAAAACATAATTAATTAAAAAATAGGTATAACAAGATTTATAGTGCAGGGTTGGATTGAAAAATATTTGGCGTAACCAAGTAAATAAACACATACCAAATCAGTTAATTTGTATTATCCTACATAATTACAATCAAGTCCGATGCACTCTTGTCATCTCCCATTTGTAACATATTTACTTCTAACTAACCTTGTAAATATCTCAGTTTTGACACCTTATATTTACTCGTAATGTGTACATCTTTTGGCCTTGTAAATATCTTTGTTTATAGACTGTTTTTGAGGATGCGCCCCTTATGATTGTTATTGTTCTTGTTTTTACTGTGTGTTTTAAAGTTTTCTCCTCAATAATCCTTTTAAATAATAAAAATACACCAAAATTTACACTATTTGACATCTTCAATGACACTAATGAAAGTTTGAAGATGTCAAATATTATTTCTTTTTATGGAAAAGAGGAGGTTTAATTGACGTCAAAGTTCTAATCGACCAATCAGATTTTCTAATTTAAATCTCAAATTCCAGAACAGGTCGAGCTGGTATAAAAGGGGGACGATCCAGCCATCTGGGCATTCTGAAAATCGTGGCATAAAAGATGTACACATTACGAGTAAATATAAGGAGTCAAAACTGAGATGTTTACAAGGTTAGTTAGAAGTAAATATGTTACACATTCAAAGCGATTAAACCGTTAAAAATATATAAAATCCTTAGAGTTAAAAATGCATCTAGCGCTGTTTTGACCTCAATGACCCCAAATCTTTGATCTCACAAATGCTTCTTTAGTTTAGGAATGGAAAGAAGTCTAGCTGTGTCATATCAGTTGAATAATGCGGTTAAGGTAATAGTTCAAAGTTACAATTATGGATTTATGCATATTTTCATAGCGTTATGACATATGGGATTTTGCTATGGGGTAGAACTGCAAATCTGGAAAGTATATTTATATTACAGAAGAGGGCTATAAGCGCAATATATAATTTATCAACTCGTGAATCCCTTAGACACTATTTTAAAGATATAAATATTATGACACTGTACAGCCAGTATGTTTATGAAAACATATTGTACATACAAAAAAATGTAAATTTATTTAGGAAAAATCTTGAAAAACATAGTTACAATACCAGAAATAAGAACCAGCTTGTGGTTCCTAAGTTTAGACTGACAAAAGTGAAAAAATCTTTTCTAGGGGACAGTGTAATTTTTTATAACAAAATTCCAAATAACATACTTGACATGTCTGACAGTAAATTCAAAAAGTACATCAAGCAAAAATTAGTAAGTAAGGCTTATTACAAAATTAGCGATTTTTTAAATGATGATTGGAATCAGTAATTGTACTTTATTATTATGTATATTAATTACTATTGTTTACAGAAATGAGTTATTTAAATTATGCATTATCTTTGTTGTTTGTGATGTTTTTATTTCCTTTCATAAACAATATAGTAACATACAGTAATAATCAGAGTATATATCCTGACGCCTTTCAAGATAATCAATTAACCGATTCCTTGCCACCTTAATTTTTCGAGCCTTTCCCTTATGGCCCCAT
>NJDD01000292.1:1859-41990 GCA_002245505.1 Calephelis nemesis
CTTATGTTTTACTAGCTGTTGAACGAACGCCCGCCCGCCCGCGGCGTTGCCCGCTTGGTCCATATATAACAAGAACAGGAAAATTTTTTCGGGGTAAGAACTACTCCATGTGATAATCCAAGTTACCCAACCATTACGTGTGTAACAAATTTCATGAAAATCAGTTTAGCAGTTTTATCGTGTAGGAGTAACAAACAAGCAAACAAACAGACAGACAAACTTTCGCATTTATAAAATTAATAGGACGATAAGATTACTTACTTTAATTTGGGTGCACCAAAGTTGTCTTTTTACGTTTATTGGTTTTTTTATTGAAATCATACTTAAGCGGTGACAAACCTCAAAGCAACTTGTATGACAGAGAGAAATTGAATCAACAAAATCACTGAAAATAGTTTTAGAGCGAGCAAAAACATTTTTATTAAGGCATTCAGCTATTCCTAACCCATCTCTAGCAGGAAGATAATTTAACATGGAAAAAGGAGTCAGTGTTTTATGTAATACTAAATTTAAAAAAAAGAAAAAAGTATCTTCACGCCCTTATCCTCGAAGAGGTAGGCAGAGGCATAACTAGGGCACTTACGACTAGCCGAAGATACTAAGTCCCATAATGTGATAGGTGGCAAGCCTATCGCCAACCGGGCACGTTTCCAATCCAACATTTTTTTTTATTAGATAATTGGAAAAATCCAATTTTCTTTTTGTTGCTCGACCCGGGATTCGAACCCGAGACCTCATGCAGTCAAGTCCAACACCCGGACCGCTCGACCACAGAGGCGATATACTTATTTATTTATATGCATGTACTTTCACTTTTATTGTAATAGTAAGAAAAACAAATAAGCAAAACAATTATTGTAATCCAACCCACTACATTCTATTTTCTTTGCGATTCGTGGCACCTGAACACACGTATGAAAGCACGTACTAAGCTGGTTCCGTACGTGCCAGTTGTAAATGCAACAATACACGTATGTTACTTATAATTCTTACATTGTAATAGTGGCGTTTGTAAGCTGTTGAAAACCAAATCTAACAAATCACTTTAACCGAAACGAAACGTTTTAGTAATTATGATATATTAAGTGATTTTCAAAAGATGAGTTACACCTATCTTTATTATATTTACTGAGATCAAGTAAGCTATTGTAAGCTAAGCTATTGTATCTGATGTAATATGCTGGCACGCAGATTTGGGCGATGTAGCATTGAGGTAGAAATAACCCTCTTTAAGGCGTACTGTCAAACGTTGTATACGTGCGGTCTGTGGTTTAACTATACACGGAAGGCTATCAACGCTCTTAGGGTGCAATATAACAATGGTCTCAGGGTTTGTTGGGTCTACCGCGCTACTGTAGTGCTTCGGGCATGTTTGCGGATGCGCGCATTGACGGTTTTCATACTGTGCTGCGCAAACGCATTGCGTCTTTGCTGAATAGGGTGCGCGGGAGCACCAACAGCATCCTCAAAGTCATTAGTGATAAACCTGATGGCTCGATGTTACGGCATTGGGTACAAACTCATTTACACATAGCCGGTGCGTCGAGTCATCAGGGCAAATATTTAAATTAAATTTTTAAATTAAGTGCTAGTACGTTTTATTTTTTTTATTTTTTTTAATTACTAATATATTTCTTTTTGTTTTATTCATTTTTTCTTAAATTTTGTACGTTACTAACCCTGATATGGACTATGTCTGAAATAAAATTATTTTATATTTTATTTATTTATTGACAGCAAGTCTATGTTCTTTAATTTCTTTTCAAAGATTATATTTAAGGGCGATACAGTGCGGGTAATTCTCTAAACTAACCATATCTAATTCATATTAATTTAATTTGTTTTTAGTTTTATTGCAATTTTCTTTTCATGTGCTGTATTTTTTTAACAATAATTCCCGTGACGTTTTAAATAATTTTATTAAGTTATATATATTTTTTCAATTTATTTCTATTAAATAAATCACAAATTTTGCATAATGCTATCGTCACAGGTTAAATCTATGGTTACTAAAGGAGGTGATTTACAATTAATCTGTGATTTAAAAAAGAAACGTATCAATTAACGGTTTATCGAACATCTCCTCCAATAGTAAAATAGTCTGCGCTATCTTGATTCCCTGATCGATACTCAAAACTTTCAATTGTCTGCTGGGCTTGGCTCAGTCTATGTTCAAGTTCAACATTGCGTTTAAGTGTTTATTCAAATTCAATAATGCACTGGTCGAACGAATTAACCAAGAGGTTCCCCGTGTTGGTCCGGGCTCCTTTGTAGAACAGGCCATCTGCCTTCCTGTGCCAGGCAGCTCGTAAAAGGCGAGCATAGGCTTACCATCACTAACACCGTGACATCCGACTAGGCGGTAGAGTTTGGCAGCGACTCGCCCGGATTGGTAGCACCGCCTTACCTATTCCTGCTGCCATAACGTCATGACGTGTTCCGGTTCGGAAGGTAAGGTAGCCGGTAAACTTACTTTTGCTCGAGACCTAACATCCCGGCTTCAGGTTGTCAACGCACCATTACCACCTTTGGTGTCTCTAGGCGGCGTGAATTTCTTACCATCAGGAAATCTGTCTGCTTGTTTGCCTTCCTATAACATAAAAAAGAGGGTAAATTGATCACGTTCTTTGCAAACGCTTAAAAACATTTGATCTAAATTAGTCGTTTCAGTTTCCAGTTCTTTATTAGAATTAAAAATGTCTAAATCTCTCACTATCTTCTTATTTTTTTTCGAACCTTTCGCATGATTTCTTATATTTTTTTTTAATTTCTGTAGGGCAAGCAGAAGGTTTTTCATGTTTTTGTTTCAATTACAAAACTAAGTATATATAAATGTGCTTAATGTACTTAATATAAATACTCTAAATGAAATTGTAAGCAATAACTTGCAAGAGATACGAAACTTACTTAAACGAAAAAGTGTCAAGTATTTCAGAAATAAATGTTGCAAAATAATCACAGTTTTGGTGATATAATTATTTAAGAAAAGATATAAAATATACTTTGTCAAATTTCCCTTCTTTTTCAGTTTGACAGCTGAACAGTTGGACCGATATTTAACAATTTCCCACTTATTAAACTCAATAGAACGATGTATTAATATGTAACTTTATTAAGAACAATAAAAAAACAATAAAGACAAAGAATTAACTTTAATTATAATACTATTAAAATAAATTAAAAACTTTGTATTGAGAGACACTTATATACTAACTACCAGTTCTGGTTACCCCAGACCAAAAAAAAGAGATGAAGGGACTAATTACCTTCGGCTGGTAGTACCTCAGCCTTCCACTTCGAGGATACGGATGTGAAGATATATAATATAAGCTCTGAACACATATAAACTTTCATCAATGATCTAATTTCATAGAATCAACATAATATTTTTAAAGAAAGAAACACTTGTACTGTTTTACTTATCTCTTGTAATTTATTACTTTGTAATTAATAGCCTACCAGTTTCGCTTATACAGCATCATCAGGGCTAAAACTTAAACTACTTAGTAGTACTTAGTAGTGAATGTAATAATATGAATGTAATGTATGCAATGTAGTAATATGAATATTTGGAAGTTTTTCCAAGTGCCGATGATGGAAAGTATCAAATATTCATAGAATCAACATTGGTACGATGGAACCGTGCTCACCTCGTTCCGTTCGGAACTTCCGATCGGCACAGAACCTCTCTCTGACCGCGAGAATGTTCACACATCTCACGTTTAATTCGAATCTAACGAGATTCAAGCTGAAATAAAGTTTTTCAATTTAGAATATTGGATTTCTAGTTCCAGCAACTGAATAAACTCAATATAGGAAAGAATTTAGTAACTTGCCTTTGATTCGGTTATATAATATTACTGTTTCGCTATACTATATTCTATACATTCAGAGAAATTTCATTTCTTTACTTTTTCATCAGACATTACTAAAATAACACAAAGTAATAAAAACTAAGAAAAATGTGCAATAACTTATGATAACATTTCTTGAAGCTAACTCAATACGTAACTAAGTTTTTCTCATGAAGTCAAGTCCGACACCTTGACCGCTAGACAACACACGCAATATATATCAGAATAAGTTTAGTAAACACCTAGACCGAAAGCATGTCCTTATTTACGGATCTGTGTGTTTATTAAATATATTAATGTTCATCACACTAATACCTCCGCCCGTCGAAAATCGAACTCGAACCTTGCAATAAGTTGGTGGCGTAAGGCGTGTACTCTAACCCCTCAACCAACGAGGTGGTCAATTGTAAATCTTTAAGCATTATGTGACCTGCATATAAATAAAAGTTTGTTATTTCTTCTCCTGTACAGTTTAATTTACTTTATATATTTACTCAATTGAATGCACTATTTGCTCTGTTTACCGTTTTTAAACGGAAGCACGCCATTGCATTGAAACTAAATAAAACTCCACCAGAATAATTTAATTCCACAGAGCAAACATTGGCGCGATGTGCTCACTTCATTTCTGTCCCGATCGCTATTATATACAACTAGCTGCGCCCCGCGGTTTCACCCGCGTAAGTCCCAATCCCGCGGGAACTCCGGGATAAAAAGTAGCCTATATGCTATTCTGGGTCTTCAGCTACCCACATACCAAATTTCATCGTAATCGGCTTTGTAGTTTTTGCGTGAAAGAGTAACAAACATCCATACATCCATACATACAAACTTTCGCATTAATAATATTAATAGGATTCTATCCACAGCGGCGCCGATGGTCACACGTCGCAGATTTTATTCAAACTTATTGAGATTTGAGCTGAA
Source organism: Calephelis nemesis (assembly GCA_002245505.1). Lineage (NCBI taxonomy): Eukaryota > Metazoa > Arthropoda > Insecta > Lepidoptera > Riodinidae > Calephelis > Calephelis nemesis. The sequence goes on from NJDD01000292.1 coordinate 6,641, forward strand.
TCAGATATTTTTAATTTGTTCTAATGGTTTTCCACATTTAGTCATAGAACCTCAATGACACTAAACCAAATAAACCTCAATGAAATTCCTCGATTCGGGAATGTATTAATTACTTCGACGTGATATTTTCACGAGCAAATTAGGTAAAATATTCAATGATAATTATGACAAGCGATTTCATTTCTGTTGTTTATTGTTTACAATTAAATGAGTTTAATACACCCTGACTTTTTAATCACCATCCAAATTTTAATATGTTGATCTTAAGCGAAAATAATTAAATACGTGGTTTTTCTTTTAGTATCCCTTAATACTAAAATATTAAGATATGACATCACAAAGTCGTCTACAAAGTACCGTACCTACGCGCTGAGTGCTCTGACATGCTAGATAGCTACCTGCTAGATACCTATTTTTTTTCATAAATGGACTTATTTATAGATACTTTATGTCTAGAAAAAAATTGGATGGTGATAAAAAAATCTTGCTGTATATATCTAATAGCAGTAAGTTGCCCTTAATCAAATTAAAAAAAATATTTCATATGTAGTTTGAAACAAAATCGCTTTCTACTGTTTGTCCCTATATGTGCTCAGATCTATAAACAATTGAAATAATTTTGATGAAACTTTCGTAATAACAAAAAAAATCCACTCGTTCGAAGCTGAAGCAGGCTAGGAGCAAGTAAATGAATGGTTTAATTTAAAAATCACATATCTAAAGCTAAACTCTATTGAATGAGTATATACGAGTAATCTAATATTTTTTTCTGAACTCTGAATCATTCCAATAATTTCATGTTACACTTTGTACGCTTGAAATTTCGAATAATCAACTAGATACATACTATAAATCCATTCCCTTCTACATTATTACTTAAATTGGTATATAGTTACTACTTACTGTGGCACAGACAGTTCCAACTTTAAAAAACTACGTCCAATTTAAAAAAAATCAAAGGATAGGATCGTAATTACTCTGGAAAGTGACATTATTTAAACATTCTCGGAGTATTTATTAAAATTGAATCGTGATTTCTCATTTCCTTTGCGATAGAAATAAATCCTCTCTACAGCCGCGACAATGATCACATATCCGACACTTAATTCACACTTAACGAGAAATGAGCTGAATTTAACACATTTTACCAATTTAGTTTATTGGTTTTCTAAATTTGGGTAACGTCAAACTCAATGAAGGATTAGCTGTCTGTGGTTCATTGATATCAAGGAGCTTTGTATGGTTTTGTAACAAGGTGCAAAATGTTTTATTCAAAGAAAACATTCAAGTTAGAATTATTAATTTGACAAGCTTTACAATTAATAAATTTGGTTTTGATTTTTTTATGCCTTGCCCTTTCATAAGTGAAAATGTACTTATTTTTTACTTATCGAGAAAAGTTAAACTTTCGTGTTGAGGGTGTACGCCAACATGTAAATTCTTAGTATATTGTAAATTAATAAAGCTTGCAGAAATTTCAGAACGATTCAAATATTAACCATCGCAAGCACCGAGTCTGAATGGAAAAAAGTTAAAGATATCCAGAAAGAGAAAATTACACACGGTTTTATTGGTTAAAATTTTATGGCTCCATATGATTCGATGACTTCTTTGCTTGGCATTTTACAAATGAATTGAAACTGAATATTTCCGCTGCTGATTTCTCAGCGCTACAAAAAGTCTTCTTGCTTCTAAAAGAAACTTTGCAAGAAAACTCAGCCAGAATTTCGTTACTGAGACCTCTGCAAGAAGGCTGCAAGAATTCGGGTATCTGCAATAAATGTTAAGTCGCCAGATGTTGGTGATAACATAGCCAAAATGATATTAGTAGTTTTGTTTATAACAAAGTTTAGTTTCTTTGTTCCGAATGTAAAAAATAGAGATTTAGGAAAATGTCTAAGTAGCTTATAACCCACAATAAGACTCGCAGCTGTGACGCATTCCACTTCAGTCACAGCCATCATGGCATACCTGGATCAGCGTCCGCTAAAAATTATACCTGTCTGTTTTGCAAATAAAATTGAAAACGATTACAAAATTGTACGTAATTACCTCATGAAATGGAAAGCTCTTAATAGCCGGTATCCGGCAAGTTGCTGGACAGCACTTTACCACCAGTAAACTTGGTGGTGATAACCCTTTTCGCTTCGTTCGCATCTTACGAGCTTGCACGGCATGATTGCAGAAAGTTTGTTCTACATCGAAAATCCAGATCAACACAGGAGAAATACGACTATATATAAACATAATCAAATAACGCAATCCTCATGCAACTAGATAAAATCCACAGCAATAATCTCATTCTACAGATAAACATTGGTACGATGAAATCGGTCTCACCTCATTTCTATCCCAATCGGCATACAATCCTCTTCTAGACGGTGCTAAAGATCACACATTTCACGTTTAATTTAAACTTAACGCTATCTAAGCTGAACTAAGTAAAGTTTTTCAATTTTCTATATTAGTTTTCTTGGTTCAGTGAATTTGAAACTCAATTAACTCGGTATTGGATTAGATTTAATGACTGTCTGCAAGTTATCATTCAATTGTCTTACAATGTTGAGGACCAAAGGCGATACCAGTTAAAGCTGTATTTACCCTTCTTCTTGGGGCGCATCGTCAGAACTGAAATCGGTGACCCTTTTTTGATAAATTAGTTTGTTTTTTTTATAAGGATTCACTCTATCCTTTGTTAAGTGCAGGACATCGTATAGTCACTTCCCTGGTCACTTTTTATCGAGTCGGACTAACGCTTTAGATTATAATATACCTGTCATCTTCTCTACTCATCTATTTGAAAACATCTTTGATCAGTGGCTAACATACACGCCTAACTAAACCGACCAACCGCGAGGCTCTGGTTCGATTCCAGACAGGGTTCAGGTGTTTGTGTGATGAGTTTACTAAGTTTTTTTGGTTTCTATTTAAGTATTTATAATACTATTATATTTAAGTATTAGAATCGTTGACTAACACCCATAATACTAGCAATTTACTTTGGGTTAGATTCAGTTTGTATAACTTGTCCAAGAAGATTTATCATTATTGAAGTGAAACTTCTTTATTGGGGTTGGAAAAAATTTAGTGTAACATTTTTTCGTTACGCGTCACATTTTTCCGTTACGTGCCATCTTTGTTCTTATCCCTACCACGCGTGATTCGAAGTATACTTTCTCCAGCGGAGTAGGGATCGGCAATAAACTTTATTTAACCGATTTCTGTAAAGTTGCATATAGTAAATTAATTATTTTTTGTGAAATAACATCATAAAGAAGTTTCACTTCTTCATTTCTTACGAATGTACGCTGGTACACGCACACATTTTTTTATTATTATTATCTATTACGGTATAAATTAATTCGTTTTCTGTGTTGAAAATTGAAATTTTATTAACTCTCTTATTATTAGTGGCTTCCCATAACTTTGCGTAAATTGTTGTTAGGATTTTGACCGCCTCGTTGTTTGAGTGGCTAGCGTACACGCCTAACGACATCGACTAATCGCGAGGCTCTGGTTCGATTCTCGACGGGGGCAGGCTTTTGTGTGATTAACGTTTAGATGTCTGCATTTCCGGGTCTGGGTGCTTATTAAATTTATTCTGGTATCTATTAAAGTATTTCTATGTATTAGTATCGTTGACTAACACCCATAACATAAGCTTATAATTTGCTTACTTTGGGGTTAGGTTCAATTCGTGTGACTTTTCCAGGAATATTTACTTATTTTATTTATTTGTTCCTGTGAAAACGCGGACGAAACCGCAGGCAACAGTTAGTCAATAATATTAAAATATGTTTGTAATTTTTAAACCACCAAAACTACTTCCTGTTACATTCACAATACGACTAATATCTGATTTAGAATACCAAACAGGTACGCACAAATTACAGAATATATTTTGAATTTTAAAACAGTGAAAATGTAAAACAATATACGCAACCAATTTATTTTAGTCTGAACTGAACTGATCAAACTTAACACCATGTAATTGTTACAATATAGCTTCAGGCTACTAGAACTACGACATAAGTGCTTCATCATGTCATGTTCACTATATCCTGTCAATTAATAGCCACACCGCTATTAGTTTACAATGTCAGGATTTTCTGAGACGTTTTGATTTACGACGTATGGGCGATTAGATTCCTGTACCAACTTAATATAATATATGACATTGCCTGTATTTTTAATAATATATGTATTACACAAACTTATAATTAACTTTGCAATGCCCTCGTTTCTAATTTCGTTTTTTAAATAACATTACAGATTTTCTATTTTTCCATTTGCTCAACTTAATCTGTTTCATGTTTTATATTGTTAGTGGCTTCAATTTTAATTCATATCGTTGATAATTTTTTGATTTGTTTAGTAAGTTTTACTTTTAATTTAAAAAAGGAATATCTTAAATAAGAATGCACATTTTATTAGTTGCTTTACATATTTTTTACTGCATTAACTAGTTTTGGTTATTCTTTTCTTAAAGCAGGTGATTTCAGTTTGTTTTTATTAAATAAGATTAACATTAACACCGGACAAACACCAACCGTATTGGTCCGGGCTCCTTTGTAGAATAGACCATCTGCCTTCCTGTGCCAGGCAGCTCGTAAAAGGCGAGCATAGGCTTGCCATCACTAACACCGTGACATCTGACTGGGTTGTAGAGTTTCGCAGCGACTCACCCGGATTGGTACCACCGCCTTACCTATTCCTGCCGCCATAACGTCATGACGTGTTCCGGTTCGGAGGGTAAGGTAGCCGGTAAACTTACTTTTGCTCGAGGCCTTACATCCCGGCCTCTGGATGGCAACGCACCATCATCACCTTTGGTGTCTCTAGGCGGCGGGAATTTCCTACCATCAGGTAATTCGTCTGCTTGTTTGCTGCAATGTCATAAAAAAACATTATGTTGTTTTTGAGTTATACTTCGTCATTTATATTTCTTTTTATTTACGTAATTTTACTTTGCCTCTAAAGTACATATTAAAATCAATTGATGTTTTGTAAGTTTACTATTTGACGGTCTTAAAGTTTTAGCTATGCAAGGTGATTTTTCGAAACTTGATCAACCGAAATATGCGGATAATTGACTTACTTCTAACAAGAAAATAATAATCGTTTATAAAAAGCACATTGTAGACAAAAAATACTACCTTACAATAATTACTTGCAGATTTTACGCAAACGAAACATATATTAAATCCAGCTATGTTAAGCTATTTGAAATGTTTAATACAAAAATTTAAATAATGATAGCGTGATGCGTTTGTTTTTATCGTGAAACCCGAGATTACAAATTTACGAATCTGGTGTGAATGCATAATAAAACGTTTAATTTGGGTCTGTAATGGAGAAAGAAATATAAATTCAAATAAAGCAGTAATTTAACGTAATAATGTACGGCATGATTCGGTCGTTAGCGTCGATGTTGAGCGCTGAAACCAGAGCTTTCATCCACAGTTTTAAGTGTTTTGATGCAGTCATTTTAAAGTGGCTTATACTGATATTTTAGTACAATTTTACGGTATTAGAAACTAATTTTAATATTCTGTTTATCTTTATTTACTGTACTTAAAGTACAGTTAAACAGAGGTAAGCGATTGTACAGTACTGTATTAAAACTGGCTACTCCAAATATATTGAATATGGAAGAAAAATATCTCCCTCTTTACATAGTTTTTTTTTTGTTAAGGTACTGGATTTAAAAAAATCAATAGCCGTAATTTTAAACATTCGTACACACCTAATAGGAATTTAAATCACTATCAGGGGTAGTGTTCTAGGCTTATAGATTTCCAAAATAACGATTTTAATATTACTCCACTTTAAAGTGCTGATATTCAGTGAACCGTTTGTAAATTGTTTGCTGTTACAACAAGAACATTGTTTCATTGTTTATATTATGGCCAAGTGAACAAAGGTTTAACTCTATGAAAGGTAATAGATAACTGTCACGCTTAGACACCATAAATGTCACTAGGAAGTCTATTTTATGGCTGGTATTTTAGGCCACTTGTGTAAATACTACCTTACTTTCCTATTACTACTTTTACTGACCATATGGCGGCAACACATTCAGATAGATAAAGATGAGCCACTGTACAATACCATAACACCTACACTTATGTATTTATTTACTCAGAAAGAGTAACGGTAAAAGTATAACATCATTTTGTTTATAGCCGAAATATCAGAATTCAGAAGCGCATTTTTACTGGAAACTAAATGTGGACATAAGTTACAAAACGTATATAAATCTCGCTTGCGGTTTGTTTCAACAGCCGGATAAATTTTCCCAATCAAAACATCGCCTGGTTAAAAGCATTCAATTAAAACAAAACATTTTCCAACCGTCTCATTGTTATACATTTACTGAATTATTTATCTGAAGAATGAAAAAAAAAGGATAAAATTATTACATTATCAAGTTTGTATGTATGTACATATCTTCACGCGAAGTAGCTTCACGCTAGACTCGCTTTGCATTATTCTGTTCTCATTCCAATGTTGGTATAGCAGCGAGATTTCGGTATAGTAAAAGAATAAAGTATGAGAGAAGGATAAATGCAGAGTGCTACCGAAAATCTGGTATGTAACGCTCTCTGACCGCATTCTTAGCAGTTAGATCTGAGATGGAGTGCGATTGAAAGAAAGTGTTGGTGTTATAACGAGAATGGGCATGCTCCGTTGGTAAGATCACGTGGAAAGAATGACAAATGAAAGATTGACAAAGCAGATAATATACGATACGAATGTGGATGGATGTAGGTACCCGGCAAGACCTAGGTTGACTTTCCAACGAGAAATCGCTCGGCTGTCGCCCGCGGTGTCAAGAGTCTCGCAAGCCAGCGTAATTTTAAGAAAAGGCTAATGAATGTGGAGTAAACTAGGCAAGTCTGCAAGGATCTTGATATCTGGGACTCCATACTGTCTGTCTTCCTCATAAGGAACTTATATATGTATGTATAAATATAAGTATATATTATTTATGATCAGAATAAACGAATGTTTATACGTTTATTCTAATCACAGTGGGTCCTCATCCTTCCAAAGTGGGTTCCTATTTGAGATAGTATTCAAACCACTTTCGGTTTTCAATAATAGGGTATGCTTTCTCATTTTATTTATTACATACCGAATAAACTCTTCCACTTTATTTGATTTCAGTGTCTGGATGTTTATTAAAATCATTGATGTTTATCATGCTAATAGCTCCCTCCGTTGGAAATCGAACCCGAGCCTCGCAATAAGTTGGTGGTGTTAGGCGTGTACGCTAACCCCTCAACCAACGAGGTGATCAATTGTAAGTCTTTAAGAATTATGTGCACTGCAAATAAATAAGAAGTTTGTTATTTCTTTTCCTTTACAGTTTAATTTAGTTTATTTATTTACTCAATTGAATGCAATATTTGGTCTCTGTGTACCGTTTTTAAACGAAAGCACGCGATTGCATTAAAACTAAATAAAACTCCACCAGAATAATTTCATTCCACAGAGCAAACATTGGCGCGATGTGCTCACCTCATTTCCGTTCCGATCGCTATACAATTCTATCCACAGCGCCAATAGTCACACAGCGCAGATTTTATTCGAACTTATTAAGATTTGAGCTGAATCTAATATTTTAATTTGTTCTACTTGTTTTCCATATTTGGTCATGGAATCTCAATAACACTACACCAAATAAAGCTCAATGAAATTCTGCGATTCGTTCATATGTTAATTATTTTGATATTATATTTACACGAGGAAATTAGGCAAAATATTTAATTAAAATTAAGAGAAGCGGTTGTATTTGTGTTGTTTATTGTTTACAGTTAAATACATTTAATATAGCTGTAGCGTAATATAACTGAAGTTAGTTGCCCTTAATCGAATTCGTTAATTGCTACAATGTTTGAAACAAAGTCGCTTTCCGCTGTTTGTCCATATGTGTGCTTAGATCTTTAAAACTACTCAAAGTATTTGATGCAGTTTTTAACAGATAGTGTTTAACGTGGAACGTTTATTTGTAGAATAATATAGAAGTTTTTCCACTCGTGCGAAGCTGAGGCGGGCTGCTTGAAGCAAACAGATGGTTTAATTTAAAGATCGCATATCCCAAGCTAAATTCGATTTATTTAGTACCTATATTATAACCAAACATTTTTTTTGAAGGGGGATGAATATTGTTATCTTCAAATACCGTGACGTATCAAGCATCATTCCAATAATTTCATATTACAATTTGTACGTTTGAAATTTCGAATAATCAACTAGGTAGATACAAACTATAAATCCATTCTCTTCTCCACTATTACTTAAATTGGTATATAGTTACTACTTACTGTGGTACAGACAGTTCCAACTATAAAAAAACTACGTACAATTTAAAATAAAAAATCAAAGTAAGTTCAGTAATTACTCTGGAAAATGACATTATTTTAACATTCTCAGAGTAAGTAATGAAATTAAATCGTGATTTCTCATTTCCTTTTCGATAGAAATATAATCCAGTCTACGGCCGCGACAATGATCACACATCCGACACCTGATTCAAACTTAACGAGAAATGAGTTAAATTTAACACATTTTTCCAATTTAGTTTATTGGTTTTCTAAATGCGAGTAACGTTAAACTCAATGAAGGATTAACTGTCTGTGGTTCGTTGATATCAAGTAATTGTAGCCTAGGTTTTGTAAAAAGGTGCAAAAGATCTTACATACATATCTTCACGCCAAGTCCCTTACGAGGTAGGCAGAGAGTATCGAGTGCCAGACCTCACGATCCTGACAAACCTGTCTTGCTTCCTTCACATTCATTACCCTTTTCATACAAACACGCCGGTTTCGGAGACTCTTGACACCAAATCAAAGATCTTATTCAAAGAAAAACATCCAAGTTAAAATGTTTGAATAAATTAGTTTTATAATTAGTAAATTTAGTTTTGATTTTGTTACGCCTTGGCTTTTCATAATTGAAAATGTACCTAATTTTTCCTTATCGAGAAAAGATAAACTTTCGCGTTAAGGTTGTACGCCAACATGAAAGTACTTAGTGTATTGTAAATTAATAAAGCTTGCAGGAATTTCAGAACGATTCACCGAGTCTGAATGGAAAAAAAGTTGAAGATATCAAAAAAGAGATAATTACACACGGTTTTATTGGTTAAAATTTTATGGTTCCGTATGATTGGATGACTTCTTTGCTTGGCACTTTATGAATTAACTGAATAATATATCCGATACTCATTTCTCAGCGCTACAAATAGTCTTCTTGTTTTTTTTTCTAAGCAAGAAAACTCAGCAAGAACCTCTACGATTTCTCTACTGGGACCTATGCAAGAAGGCTGCTAGAATTCCGGTATCTGCAATAAATGTACAGTCGCCAGATGATGATGATAATATAGCCAAGATGATATCAGTAGTTTAGTTTATAACAAAGTTTAGTTTCTTTGTTCCGTGTGTAATAGGGTATCTGATATCGTTAGTAGAGGTAAAGGAGAAGGTCAAAGCTCATAACCCACAATAAGACTCGTAGCTGTGACGCATTCCACTTCAGTCACAGCCATCATGGCATACCTGGATCAGCATCCGATACAAATTATATCTGTCTGATTTGCAAATAAAATTGAAAACGATTACAAAATTGTACGTAATTACCTCATGAAATGGAAAGCTCTTAATAGCCTGAATCATATAAAATTAAAAATATGTATTTATAGATGAACTCATTTAACTGCGGAAACCAAATTATACACCAAATCAATAATTTCAGTCCACAGAATAAATATAACGTTCCATACCGTTAATTACATTAGCCATTTTCAATCAAAGAAAAGGTTCTCAATTTTAATAAATGTTTTTTTATTAAACAATTTATTCACAACACTTGTACTTTCTACAATTTTTTTTTCAGTTTAGCGAACCGGTTTCGCTATTCAAGCCTCATTACGGTTATACAACAACGGAAGTTTTGTTAAAACTAATACTGCCTAATGTACATCCTCAAAAATGACGGTACTTAAATAAAAATTACTGAGTGAGGTCATTAATACACAAATTTGAATTGACTGGATTGACAACGTTAGATTTTTCCCCAAATAATGGGGAAATTTTCCCTTAACTAAGGACTACTTATTGTTGGCAACACAGAAGTGATAGGCACATAGTCTACTTAGCGGACCAGGACCAGTACAGGAAAAAATTCTTTTCTATTACTCCACTACACCATAGATCTCATAGTGATGAAGTAGACACTTAATGTGACATTAACGCCCAGTTTGTGAAGGTGGCAGGAGTAGGTAAGTCGCTGGATCTCCACCTGGGCAAGTTGCTGGACAGCACTTTACCACCAGTAATCTTGGTAGTTATAACCCTTTTCGATTCGTTCGCCTCTTACGAGCTGCACGGCATGATTGCAGAATGTTTGTTCTACACCGTAAATCCAGATCAACACGGGGGAAATATGCACTATGTTTAAACATAATCAAATAACGCAATCCTCATGCAACTAGATAAAATCCACAGCAATAATCTCATTCTACAGATAAATATTGGTACGATGAAATCGGTCTCACCTCATTTCTATCCCAATCGGCATACAATCCTCTTCTAGACGGTGCTAAAGATCACACATTTCACGTTTAATTTAAACTTAACGCTATCTAAGCTGAACTAAGTAAAGTTTTTAAATTTTCTATATTGGTTTTCTTGGTTCAGTGAATTTGAAACTCAATTAACTCGATATTGGATTAGATGTCTGTCTGCAAGTTATCATTCAATTGTTTTACAATGTTGAGGACAACTAGCAATACCAGTGAAAGCTGTATTTGCGACCTTCTTCTTGAGTCACTTACTCAGAGCTGAAATCTGTGACCGTTCTTTGATAAATTAATTTGATTTGGTCAGATAAAAATTCGTAAGACGGCGCAGGGCGTTTGCGCGAATGTTCGTGCTGCCACTTTTGTGTACGATAGCTTAATAAAATATGAATATTGTATTCTGTTCTGTCTGTTCTAATTGATAAATATTTCATACTGATAATTAAAGCAATTCGTACAAAATTATTTCCTAAACATTCCAGAATATATGCACAACCTTAATATTCAAAATTTCACTTCGTCTGGCACTCCCGGAGTGCAACCCGTTTGTTATTACAATTCACTCTATCCTTTGTTATGTGCAGGACATCGTGTAGTCCCTGGTCCCTTTCATCTAGTCGGACTAACGCTTCAGATTATATCCACGTCGTCTTATATATACATCTATTCGACCGCCTCGTTGGTCAGTGGCTAGCGTTCACGCCTAAATACACCGACCAACCGCGAGGCTCAGGTTTGATTCCTGTTGGGGGCAGGTATTTGTGTGAAGAGTTTGCTAAGTTTATTCTTTTTGTGGGTATTAGAATCGTTGACTAACACCAATAACTCAAGCAAATAAAGCAAGCAAATAATTTGTATAATTTGAAGTGAGATTCAATTTATGTAACTTGTCCAGGAATATTTATTATTGTTATTATCTAATACGATATTCATTAATAAGTTTTAATCAAAAATTTAAAGATTTTCTGTGTTGAAAATTGAAATTTCACTAGCTTTCTTATTACTAGTAGCTTCCCATTACTTTGCGTTAATTGTTGTTAGGGTTTCACTTTTTAATCGCCAAAAAGGACCAATTGCAAGGTCAGACCACCCTAGCTACTTGCAAACTTAATTTTCGTGTGCTTTAAAATCTTAGCTTATCTTGTTACTGAGGAGTTACCTTGTTGAAAACGGTCCTTTAAGTAACTGCCATTCTTTATTACAATAAAGTGAGTTTTAGGTTCCGGATTTTTTTCACTTCTCAGAAACCATCTCTCTGGTTATATCCAATGTGTATTAAAAAAACAGTTAGTTATACAGTCATTTTAAGCTCTAGGTTTTATGCTCTTTGGTCCTTAAATAAATATCCTACTAATATTTTGAACGCTAAAGTTTCTGAGTATGTATGTCTGGACGTTTGTTACTCTTTTACGCTCGAATGGCTGAACGGATTTCTCTGAAATTCGGAACACAGATAGATAGTGACCTTGGTTAACATGAAGGCTACTTCAGTCCCCTTCATACAACGCGTTCCTGTGAAAACGCGGACGAAACCGCAGGCAACAGTCACTCAATAATATTAACATATGTTTGTAATTTTTAAACCAATAAACTACGATCTGATTATTACATTCACAATAAGACTAATAACTGATTTAGAATACAATACAGGTACGCACAAATTACAGAATATATTTTGAATTAAAAACAGTGAAAATGTAAAACAAGATACGCAACCAATTTATTTTAGTCTGAACTGAACTGATCAAACTTAACACCATATAATTGTTGCAATATATCACCTTCAGGCAGTAGAACTACGACATAAGTGCTTCATCATGTCATGTTCACTATATCCTGTCAATTAATAGCCACACCGCTATTAGTTTACAACGTCAGGATTTTCTGAGACGTTTTGATTTACGACGTATGGGCGATTAGATTCCTGTACCCACTTAATATAATATATGACGTTGCCTGTATTTTTAATATTATGTGTATTACACAAATTTATAATTAACTTTGCAATGCCCTCGTTTCTAATTTCGTTTTTTAAATAACATTACAGATTTTCTATTTTTAAATTTGCTCAACTTAATCTGTTTCATGTTTTATATTGTTAGTGGCTTCAATTTTATTTCATATCGTTGATTATATTTTTGATTTGTTTAGTAAATTTTACTTTTAATTTAAAAAAGAAATATCTTAAACAAGCTGTTCCCGCGAACTTCGTTCCGCCCCTTCAGTTTGTAAAATGTTGTTTTTCCCAGTTTCCTTACAATTGAACAGGATAAAAGGAATCCTATGTCGTTCTCCCGGTTTTAAGTTACCTCCCTACTAATTTTCAGCCTAATCGGTGTAGCCGTTCTTGAGTTATAATAGTTTAACTAACACCACTTTCTTTTAAATATATACATAGGAATGCATATTTTTATTAGTTGCTTCACATAAATTTTACCGAATGAACTAGTTTAGGTTATTCTTTTTTTTAAGCAGGTGATTTCAGTTTGTTTATATTAAACAGGATTAACATTATGTTGTTTTTGAGTTATACTTCGTAATTTATATTTCTTTTTATTTACGTAATTTTACTTTGTCTTTAGAGTACATATTAAAATCAATTGATGTTTTGTAAGTTTACTATTTGACAGTCTTAAAGTTTTAGCTATGCAAGGTAATTTTTCGAAACTTGATCAACCGAAATATGCGGATAATTGACTTACTTCTAACAAGAAAATAATAATCGTTTATAAAAATCACATTGTAGATAAAAAATACTACCTTACAATAATTACTTGCAGATTTTACGCAAACGAAACATATATTAAAACCAGCTATGTGCAGCTATTTGAAATGTTTGATACAACAATATAAATAATGATAGGGTGATGTAAAATTGCGTCGTTTTGTTTTTATCGTGAAACCCGACATTACAAATTTACGAATCTGGTGTGAATGCATAATAAAACGTTTAATTTGGGTCTGTAATGGAGAAAGAAATATAAATTCAAATAAAGCAATAATTAAACGTAATAATCTACGGCATGATTCGGTCGTTAGCGTCGATGTTGAGTGCTGAAACCAGAGCTTTCATCATCTATTTTAAGTATTTTGATGAAGTCATTTTAAAGTGGCTTGTACCGATATTTTAGAACAATTTCACTACGGCATTAGAAACTAAAATTAATTATCTTTACTTACTGTATTTAAAGTACAGTTAAACAGAGGTAAGCGATTGTACAGTACTGTATTAAAACTGGCTGCGCCAAATATACTGAATATGGAAGAAAAATATCTCCCTCGTTGCATAGTTTTTGTTAAGTTACTGGATTTAAAAAATCAACAGCCTTAATTTTTAACATTCATACAAACCTAGTAGGATTTTAATATTACTCCACTTTAAAGTGCTGATATTCAGTGAACCTGTTGTAAATTGTTTGCTGTTACAACAAAAACATTGTTTTATTGTATTTAGTGAAGACAAGTGAACAATAGTTTAACTCTATGGAAGGTGATAGATAACTGTCACGCTGAGACACCATAAATGTCACTGGGAAGTCTATTTATGGCTGGTATTTTAGGCCACTTGTGTAAATACCACCTTACTTTCCTACTACTACTTTTACTGACCCTATGGCGGCAACACATTCAGATAGATCCAGATGATTCACTGTACAATACCATAACACCTACACATAAGCATTTATTTACTCAGAAAGAGTAACGGTAAAAGTATAATATCATTTTGTTTATAGCTGAAATATCAGAATGCAGAAGCGCATTTTTACTGGAAACTAAATGTGGACATAAGTTACGAAACGTATATAAATCTCGCTTGCGGTTTGTTTCAACTGCCGGATAAATTTTCCCAATCAAAACATCGCCTGGTTAAACGCATTCAAGTAAAACAAAACATTTTCGAACCGTCTCATTGTTGTCTGAAGTTTGAAAAAAAAAAGATTAAATTTTTAAATTATCAAATATGTTTATATATACCTACATATCCTCACGCGAAGAAGCTTCACGCTAGACACGGTTTGCATAATTCTGTTCTCATTCCAATGTTGGTATAGCAGCAAGATTTCGGTGTAGTAAAAAAATAAAGTATAAGAGAAGGATAAATGCAGAGTGCTACCAAATATCTGGTATGTAACGCTCTCTGACCGCATTCTTAACAGTGAGCTCTGAGATGGAGTGTGATTGAAAGAAAGTGTTAGTGTTATAATGAGAATGGGCAGGCTCCGTTGGTGAGATCACGTGGAAAGAATGACAAATGAAAGATTGACAAAGCAGATAATTATACGATATGAATGTGGATGGATGTAGGTACCCGGCAAGACCTAGGTTGACTTTCCACAAAGAAACCGCTCGGCTGTCGCCCGCGGTGTCAAAAGTCTCGGAAGCCAGCGTAATTTTAAGAAAATGCTTATGAATGTGGAGTAAATTAGGCAAGTCTGCAAGGATCGTGATATCTGGGACTCCATACTGTCTGTGTTCCTCATAAGGAACTTATATAATTATGTATGTATAAATATAGGTAGGTATTATTTATGGTCAGAATAAACGAATGTTTATTTATTTATTTATTTAACACTTTATTGCATACAAAAAAACAAAAATACACAAAATACACGAGAAGGTAAAAATGCACAAAAGACGAGCTTATCTCTAACTAAAGAAATTTCTTTCAGCCAACCCAAAAATAAATGAAGCTGTGAAAAAAAAATGGAAGGCATCGTGTACAAAAAAAAACAATTAACTATAGCTATACTTAGAACAAATAAATAAAATATAATAATCAAGTGTGTAAAAAATAAAACAGGTATAATTACAATTATTAAAATATGTTAGTATCATAAAATAATGAGTATGTTATTGTGTCAACGATAAGTAATGTTCCTTCAATCTTTTTTTAAAAGTAGGTAAAGAAGGTAGGTAGGTTATACGTTTATTCTAATCATAGTGGGTCCTCATCCTTCCAAAGTGGGTTTCTATTTGAGATAGTATTCAAACCACTTTCGGTTTTCAATAATAGGGTATGCTTTCTCATTTTATTTATTACATACCGAAAAACTCTTCCACTTTATTTGATTTCCGTGTCTGGATGTTTATTAAAATCATTGATGTTTATCATACTAATAGCTCCCTCCGTTGGAAATCGAACCCGAGCCTCACAATAAGTTGGTGGTGTTAGGCGTGTACGCTAACCCCTCAACCAACGAGGTGATCAATTGTAGGTCTTTAAGAATTATGTGCACTGCAAATAAATAAAACGTTTGTTATTTCTTCTCCTTTACAGTTTAATTTACTTTATTTATTTACTCAATTGAATGCAATATTTGGTCTCTGTGTACCGTTTTTAAACGAAAGCACGCGATTGCATTAAAACTAAATAAAACTCCACCAGAATAATTTCATTCCACAGAGCAAACATTGGCGCGATGTGCTCACCTCATTTCCGTTCCGATCGCTATACAATTCTATCCACAGCGGCGCCAATAGTCACATAGCGCAGATTTTATTCGAACTTATTAAGATTTGAGCTGAATCTAAGATTTTAATTTGTTCTATTAGTTTTCCATATTTGGTCATGGAATCTCAATAACACTACACCAAATAAAGCTCAATGAAATTCTGCGATTCGTTCATATGTTAATTATTTTGATATGATATTTACACGAGGAAATTATGTAAAATATTTAATGATAATTAGGAGAAGCGATTGTATTTGTGTTGTTTATTGTTTACAGTTAAATACATTTAATATAGCTGTAGCGTAATATAACTGTAGTTAGTTGCCCTTAATCAAATTCGTTAATTGCTACAATGTTTGAAACAAAGTCGCTTTCCGCTGTTTGTCCATAATATGTGTGCTTACATCTTTAAAACTACTCAAAGAATTTGATGCAGTTTTTAACAGATAGTTTTTCACGGGGAACGTTTATTTGTATAATAACATAGAAGTTTTTTCACTCGTGCGAAGCTGAGGCGGGCTGCTTGAAGCAAACAGATGGTTTAATTGAAAGATCGCATATCCCAAGCTAAATTCGATTTACTGAGTATATTATAGTCAAACATTTTTTTTGAAGTGGGATGAATATTGTTATCCCCAAATACCGTGACGTGTCAAGCATCATTCCAATAATTTCATATTACAATTTGTACGTTTGGAATTTCGAATAATCAACTAGATACATGCTATAAATCCATTCCCTTCTACACTATTACATTGGTATATAGTTACTACTTACTGTGGTACAGGCAGTTCCAACTATAAAAAAACTAAGTACAATTTAAAATAAAAAGTCGAAGTAAGTTCAGTAATTACTCGAGAAAATGACATTATTTTAACATTCTCAGAGCAAGTAATGAAATTAAATCGTGATTTCTCATTTCCTTTTCGATAGAAATATAATCCAGTCTACGGGCGCGACAATGATCACACATCCGACACCTGATTCAAACTTAACGAGAAATGAGTTAAATTTAACACATTTTTCCAATTTAGTTTATTGGTTTTCTAAATGCGAGTAACGTTAAACTCAATGAAGGATTAAATGCCTGTGGTTCGTTGATATCAAGTAATTGTAGCTTTACTTGCCTAGGTTTTGTAAAAAGGTTCAAAAGATGTTATTAAATGAATAAAATCAAGTAAAAATAATTGATTAGGTTAGCTTTATAATTAGTGAATTTGGATTTGATATTGTTATGCCTTGCCCTTTCATAATTGAAAATGCACTTATTTTTTTCCTATCGAGAAAAGTTAAACATTCGCGTTGTAATGTAAATACTTAGTATATTGTAAATTAATAACGCTTTCAGGAATACCAGAACGATGCCAATATTAACTATCGCAAGCACCGAGTCTGAATGGAAAAAAATTGAACACGTCAAGAAAAAGAAAATTACACACGATTTTATTGGGTAAAATTGTATGGCTCCGTGTGATTGGATGACTTCTTTGCTTAGCATTTTATAAATGATCTGAATTTTTCCGATGCTGATTTCTCAGCGCTATAAAAAGTCTTCTTGTTTTTTTTTTCTAAAGAAACTTTGCAAGAAAACTCAACAAGAACCTCTGCGATTTCTCTATTGGAACCTCTGTAAGAAGGCTGCAAGAATTCTGGTATCACTGCCTGTAGAAGTGTATAGTCCCCAGATGATGATGATAATATAGCCCAGGTGACATCAGTAGTTTTGTTTATAAAAAAGTTTAGTTTTGATGATTAAATATATACTGGTATCTATTTAAGTATTTCTATGTATTAGAATCGTTGAATAACACCCATAACACAAGCATAATATAATTTGCTTACTTAGGGGTTAGGTTCAATTTGTGTGACTTTTCCAGGGGTATCTATTTATTTATTTATTTGATGTGAAAACTCCTTTAGCGGCGTTGCGCACTTTTTTTGGAATGGGCAAGAACTTCTAAACTCGCGTCAGGACACGTAACCTGATCGAATAGTCCTAAGACGGCGCACAGCGCTTGCGTGAATGTTCGTATTGTCATGTTTGTGTACGATAGCGCAATAAATGAATATTGTATTCTACCACATAAATAATAGTACTTTCATACTGATAGTTAAAGCAATTTGTGCATAATTGTTTCCGAACCATTCCAAAATATCAGAAATGAACAACGTTAGAATTCAAGTTTTCAATTCTGCCGGCACTTCCGGAGTGCAACCCGTCTTTTTTTATTCTGAGTGTAAAAGGGGTATCAGTTATCGTTAGCAGAGACGTAGGAAAAGGTCTAAGTAGCTCATAACCCACAATAAGACTTGCAGCTGTGACGCATTCCACTTCAGTCACAGCCATCACGGCATACGTGGATCAGCATCCGATACAAATTATATCTGTCCGATTTGCAAATAAAATTGAAAACGATTACAAAATTGTACGTAATTACCTCATCAAATGGAAAGCTCTTAATAGCCGGTATCATATAAAATTAAAAATATGTATTTATAGATGAAGTCATTTAACTACTGAAACGAAATTTAACATCAAATCAGTAATTTTATTGTGGAATACACATATAACGTTTAATAATATTATCGTTAATTACATTAGCCATTTGCAATAAAGAGGTTTTCAATTTTGTTAAATGCTTTTTTTATGAATAACATCAGAAATATTTACTGAATTAACCTATTTAGATGGTTTTTGGCTTGAAACTAATGCTTTTCAGTCAGTCTCTTTTTAACTTGATCAATATCCGACAAATGGTGTTTGAACACACCTAAATTTTTTTGTTACGAATATAGCATGATGATCAATATTTATCGGACCGAAAGTGAAGAAGGGGTAAAAGTCAGTGACTCCCCTGATGTTAAGAGATAACTAAAGGCTATAGACAACATAGAATTTGCAGGTGCATTGCTGTCTTCCGGCCGAACCAAACCATGCCATGGTCAATAGGCCAGCTGGAATAAGCAAGGAGGTAGATCTCTATACAGACAAGTTTCTGCAAAGCACTTTACTACCAGTTATCTTGTTGGTAATTACTTGTTGACTTAAATGCTCGCCTTATACGACATGCCTGGCAGACAGGCAGGTGGTCCGTTCTATTGCTCTATTAAACCAAAGATCTCGTAGTGACAAAGTGGATGCGTAACTTGATATAGATGTAAAGTTTGTGAAGGCGGCAGGAATAGATAAGTCGGTGGATCTCTACCTGTGCAAGTTACTAGACAGCACTTTACCAACAACAACAATCTTGGTGGTTATAACCCTTTCCGCCTAGTTCTAGAATTGACTGAGAGTCCGACTCGTCTGCACCACCGTTCGACTATACGTAAGGCTGATTGTAGCAATTCTGAAACGGTTGTTTGGCATGAATTACCCAATACTAATGCAACTGCATAAAATCCATAGCAATAATCTCATTCAACAAATAAACATTAATACGATGAAATCGATCTCACCTCATTTCTGTCCCAATCGGCACAGAATCCTCTTCTAGACGGTGTTAAAGATCACACATTTCGCATTTTATTTGAACTTAACGCTATCTAAGCTGAACTAAGTAAAGTTTTTCAATTTTCTATACTTATTGGTTTTCTTGGTTCAGTGAATTTGAAACTCAATTAACTCGGTATTGGATTAGATTTAGTGACTGTCTGCAAGTTATCATTCAATTATTTTACAATGTTAAGAACCAAAGGCGATACCAGTTTAAGCTGTATTTCCCTTCTTCTTGAGGCACTTCCTCAGAACTGAAATCGGTGACCCTTCTTTGATAAATTAATTTGTTTTTTTTTATAAGGATTCACTCTATCCTTTGTTAAGTGCAGGACATCTTATAGTCACTTCCCTAGTCACTTTATATCGAGTCGTGCTAACGCTCCATATTATAATATACCTGTCATCTTCTCTACACATCTATTTGACAACGTCTTTGATCAGTGGCTAGCGTACACGCCTAACTACACCGACCAACCTCGAGGCTCTGGTTCGATTCCAGACGGGGTTCAGATATTTGTGTGATGAGTTTATTAAACTTATTTTCTATTCTATTTAAGTATTTATATGTATTAGAATCATTAATTTACATCCATGATACAAGCAAATAATTTATTTACTTTGGGGTTAGATTCAATTTGTATAACTTGTCCAGGAATATTTATTATTATTATCTATTACGGTATAATTTAATTAGTTTTAACCAAAGATTTCAAGATCAAAATTGAAATTTTATTAACTCTCTTATTATTAGTTGCTTCCCATAACTTTTCGTTGTTTGTTATTAGGATTTTGCTAAATTTTTAGTTACCAAAATGGACCAATTGCAAAAACAGACCAATTAAATTAATCTTAGCCCTTAATTGTTGAGTTGAAAGTAGTATCTTCACTCCCTTATCCCCGAACAAGTAGGCAGAGGCACAACCAGGGCACCCACGACTAGCCGAAGACACTAAGTCCCACAATGTGATAGGTGGCAACCCTATCGCCAACACAATACGACTTTAATATCTGATTTAGAATACAATACAGGTACGCACAAATTACAGAATATATTTTGAATTAAAAACAGTGAAAATGTAAAACAAGATACGCAACCAATTTATTTTAGTCTGAACTGAACTGATCAAACTTAACACCATATAATTGTTGCAATATATCACCTTCAGGCAGTAGAACTACGACATAAGTGCTTCATCATGTCATGTTCACTATATCCTGTCAATTAATAGCCACACTGCTATTAGTTTACAATGTCAGGATTTTCTGAGACGTTTTGATTTACGACTTAATGGCGATTAGATTCTGTACCCACTAAATATAACAAATTATATTCCCTTTATTAATTTTTTTTGTATTACACAAACTTATAATTAACTTTGTAATGTTCTCGTTTCTAGTTTCGTTTTTATTTTCAATTAACATTTTGGCATACAGAACATTTAATTATGATATTCAATAATATTACATTTTACATTTCATAATAATTTTGGTTTGTGTAGTAAATTCATGTACGAAAAGGGATATCTTTATTTGGATTAAATATTTTTATTAGTTGCCGCACATTTTTTACTAGGTGAACTAATTTCGGTTATTCTTTTTTTTTAAAGCAAGTGACTTCAGTTTGGTTTGATTGAATTAGAACAATATTATGTTGTTTTTAAGTTACACTTCATAATTCCAAGTTTATTATATCTTTAAAGTTAATAATTAAAATAAATTGATATTTTGTAAGTTTGCTACTTTGAAAGTCTTAGAAATTCAGTTATGAAATGTGCGGAAAATTAATTACTTCCAACTAAAAAATAACTATCGTTTATAAAAACACATTGTAAATAAAAAGAATACCTTACAATAATTACTTGCAGACTTTACACAAACGCAGCATAATTAAAACCAGCTATGTGCAGCTATTTGAAATGTTTAATACAAAAATTTAAATAATGATAGCGTGATGTAGAATTGCGTCGTTTTGTTTTTATCGTGAAACCCGACATTACAAATTTACAAATCTGGTGTGAATGCATAATAAAACGTTTAATTTGGGTCTGTAATGGAGAAAGAAATATAAATTCAAATAAAGCAGTAATTTAACGTAATAATGTACGGCATGATTCTGTCGTTAGCGTCGATGTTCAGCGCTGAAACCAGAGCTTTCATCCACAGTTTTAAGTGTTTTGATGCAGTCATTTTAAAGTGGCTTTTACTGATATTTTAGAACAATTTTACGGAATTAGAAACTAATATTAATATTCTGTTTATTTTTATTTACTGTACTTAAAGTACAGTTAAACAGAGGTAAGCGATTGTACAGTACTGTATAAAAACAGGCTGCACCAAATATACTGAATATGGAAGAAAAGTATCTTCCTCTTTACATAGTTTTTTTGTTAAGGTTTTTTGTTAAAAAATCAGTAGCCGTAATTTTAAATCGCAATCAGGGGTTGTGGTCATTTTAAAGCGGCTTATTCTAATATTTTAGGAAAAAAATGACATTTTAAAAGTTTAGGGCATTAAAAACTACGAACTAATATCCTCTTTGTCTTTAATTACTGTACTTAAAGTACAGTTAAACAGAGGTAACCAATTGTATAGTACTGTAAAAACAGGCTGCTCCAAATGTTTTGAATATTGAAGAAAAATATCTCCTCATAAAAAAACCAGTAGCCGTACTTCTCTACATTTCGACAAACTTAATAGAAACTTAAATCACTATCAGTGGTAGTTATTCTAGACTAATAGATCGCGAAAACAACGATTTTAATATTACTCTGCTTTAAAGTGCTGATATTTTGTAAACTGTTGTAAATTGTGTATTATTACAACAAAAACATTGTTTTATAGTATTTAGTGTGGACAAGTGAACAAAGGTTTAGCTCTATGGAAGGTAATAGATAACTATCACGCTTAGACACCATTAATGTCACTGGACAGTCCATATAATGGCCGGTATTTTAGGCCACTTGTGTAAATGCTACCCTACACTTTGTACCAAATGTGATAACTGTGAATGCTGACGATATGGCGGCAATACGTTCTGTGAACTTTATATTAAACACTAAGTTATTATAACTCAACTTTATTTAAGTAATTTAAATATCCTTTATAATTTTCTCTCACAAGTGGTTCACATTCTTACAAAATGCCATAAAACGGAACAGGAAGACCACAGACTATGTACTCAAATCTTCACAGTTTCTGCCTAAATTAACTCTCTTGTTAACTAGCACTTTGTATCCAGTATCAGTATAACCAATAAAAATTCCAATTTCAGCTTTCTTATCCCATTTAGACCTTCTCCGTTCTTCAGGGATTCTTTTCTCCGTTCTTCAGACATTTATAAATTTTGGACAGATTGCTTCCTTTCGAAAAATATTTCATAAGGCGTTTTCTTCTCAATAGTATTAGTCAATGTTCTGTTCGTAAGATAGGCAGCTGTTTTAACTATATCTGGCCAAAATCTTCTTTCTACCTTTGCTTCAGATAAGAGACATCTACCCATATCCATTAATGTGCCATCTCTCTGCTGTCCCATTTAATTGATGGACATATGCTGAACAGAGTTTTATTGTTATACCTTTCTCTTTAGCAAATTGAAAAATCTTTCATTCATATATTCCTTTCCATTGTCAGATCGCAATTCTTTTATCATTTTTTCTGTCAAGTTCTGTACCTCATTTGAATATTGCACCAAGTAGTTATATACCTTATCCTTTGACCTAATATAATAAACTTTGACTAATTTGCTGTAATCATCAATAAAAGTCAAAAAATATTTTTCTCCATTATAACCTGTAGTCTGATGTGGACAATTTAAATCTGTATGGACAATCTCTAATAACTCTTCTGCTTTTCGTCGATTATTATAAAATGGTAAATTATGGATATTATTTTCAATACATATTGCACATTTTAAATATTCATATTCAATTTCTTTAGGTAATCCTTCTAATGACTCATTTTTACACATTAATTCCAAATTTTTAAAATTAATATGGCCCATAGTACGATGTAATTTTTACACATTTTAGAATGGCCATAACTTTCTGTGAATTTCATCTGTAATGATGAAATCATTTGGTGGGTACTCAGAATTGTGTATCTATAGGACATAACTACCCGCGTTAACGGGTTAGAAAGGAATTAAAAATTTCGCCACGGGACTTGAATCCTCAGTAGCTCAATTGGTTAGAGCATTCGTCGGCTTGAGACGAAAGGTTACAGGTTCAAATTCTGTCTGGGAATTTTTTCTTTCTTAAAAATTTATAGAATACTATCCCAAGCACAGGGCAAGTGCTAAAATAAAAATACGTTGCCTGTTGGTTATAGTGCTGTAAATGTAGTTTGTTGCCTGGACATCTCTGTCGTCCCAATCATCCTTGGCGATTGCGTTTTTTGGTCTGGGAATAACATCCTTGCACTTTTTAAACTGTAGAAACTTAATTATGCGGATTTTCCTATTACTATAGTCTGTACCGTCGAAAATTCGAATATTTATATCGCTATTTTTATTCGCCATATTGTTCTTTCTTCTTGGTTTTTTGTTTTCCAATTTCGGCACAATAATTTAAATTTCTCAAAAAAATTATAAACCACGGACTACCATGTGACTCTGCTACCATGTGACTCTGCTACCATGTGAACTTTATATTAAACACAAAGTTATTATAACTCAACTTTATTTAAGTAATTTAAATATCCTTTATAATTATCTCTCACATGTGGTTAACATTGTTACAAAACGCCATATAAAGGAACAGGAAGACCACAGACTATGTATTAAGAAAAGTTAAGCAAGTAGTGTTGCCAATACAAATGTATGTATAATACTAACACATTCAAATAGATCCAGATGATGACGATGATGTACAGTAGTACAATACCATAACACCTACACATAAGTATTTATTTACTCAGAAAGAGTAACGGTAAAAATATAATATTATTTTATTTATATCCAAAATATCAGAATGCAGAAGCGCATTTTTACTGGAAACTTAATGTGGACATAAGTTTCGAAACGTTTATAAATTTCGCTTGCGGTTTGTTTTAACTGCCGGATAAATTTTCCCAATCAAAACATCGCCTGGTTAAAAGCATTCAAGTAAAACAAAATATTTTCGAATCGTCTCATTGTTATAAATTTACTGATTTATTTATCTAAATGATGAAAAAAGCATAAAATTAATACATTATCATATAAGTTTATATACACATACATACCTGCATATCTTTACGCCAAGAAGCTTTATGCTAGACTCACATTGCATATTATGCATAATTATCTCATTGCTGTTTGTATAGAAGCGAGATTTGGGTATATTAGAAAAACCATTTATTATGGCCCCTGTGGTCTAGCGGTTCAGTTGTTGGACTAGACTGCATGGGACGAGCAACAAAAAGAAAATTGGGTTTTTCCGATTTTCTAATAAAAATAATGTTGCTCGGGATTGGAAATGTGCCTGGTTGGCGATAGGCTTGTACCCTTCACATTGTGGGACTTAGTATCTTTGGCTAATGCCCTGGTTGTGCCTCTGCCTACCCGTTCGGGGATATGAGCATGAAGATGCCTTTTTTTTAAAAAAAGAATTAGAGACGGATAAATGTAGTTCAAATGAAAGTGCTACCGAAAATCTGGTATGTAGTGTTCGCTGACCACATTCATGATAGTGAGATCCGAGAAAGAGTGGGATTGAAAGAAAGTGTAGGTGTTATAGCGAGAATGATGTTAATTCTCGTTAATGTAGTCACGTGATAAAAATGATAAATAAAAGATTAACAAAGCAGATATACGATACGAATGTGGATGGATGGAGGTACCCGGGAAGACCAACGTTGACTTTCCACAATCAAATCACTCGACTGTCGTTAGCGGTGTCAAGAGTCTCAGAAGTCGGCGTATTTTTAAGAAAAGGGTTATAAATGTTTAATAAACTAGGCAAGCCTGAAAGAATCGTGACATCTGGGACTCGATATCTGCCTTCCTTGTAAGGAACTTAGTACGAGTATGAAAAATGTTATTGAAGATGACATTCTAATGCTGTTTATGACATTATCGCAGGAGACAAAATGTGGATTTATTGATTTGAACTCGAAAAAAAGCAGTAATCTTGTGAATGGGCGTCAAAAATGAGAACAGGCCAACAAAAGTGAGACAGGTGAGAAACGTTGGTAAAAAAATGATCGTGTTTTTTTTCCCAGCTAAGGGTCCCATCTGTATGTACAATTCCACTAGAAGATCAAAACAGTATTAATGCTGAGCAGTATTTTACTATTTGTTTACCCAGGTTGTTAGAAAAAGTTCGCGAAAGACGACTCAAAATCCGCATCCTCTTACACCGTGATAACGCTTCTTCACACACGGCCAACAAAACAATGTCATTTTTAGCTTCCGAAAAAGTACATCTCGTCACTCATCCTGCGCATAGCTCCGAATCTGTGATTTCTGTATTTTCCCCAAAATCAAAGATTGGATGAGAGGTTTTACTTTTATTAACTCCGAAAAGGCAGTGATAGTGTTCAATCAGGACGTAGAAAACATGCCTTCAGATGTGTGGTCCTCCTGTTTAAAAAATGGTTTGATCGTATGGAAAAATGTTTAAAAAGTAAAGTAACAAGGATATTATTTTGAAAAGCGATAAACATAATGTATTGGTCATAACATGTTGTTTTTTGAAGTAACGCTAAACTTATATTGTGAGCTACTTATTAACACAAACCAAATAAGTATAACTCATTTAGGGAAATGACAAAAATCAGGTCCAGCTCCTAAAGAAATTTGGACATTGTTCTTTGCTAACACAGATATTCGTTTCATATATGGCTATATGAAAGAGTGATGTCACATTAGAGTACAGTTCTTTTTATTGAAATCTGCTTTTAACTTTGTTTTGTAATAATTAAAACACACAATAATAAATTGTCAAATAAATATATTGTTCTTTTCTTAAGTAAACGCGATCGGTCCCAGCGGTAACGGCTATAGTAATAATTACAATGCTTTCATCTGTAATGGTAATTTCTGCTGCCTATTGTTCGGTACTTTACGGTAATTGTGGGAATAAATCAACAGTAACATTACGAGAGGCTTTGCGTTGAATACAACTCAGCGCGTTTATTTATGTTATGAACCCACTCCCATTTATAAATTAAGAGTAAATATCGCTCAGGGGCATTGTCGTACAACAGCCATTTTACCACTTGGCATTGGAATAAAAAGTTTAGAAACAAATTGTATTCCATTTTTATACATAAACAAAAATCATAAAGGACACGTTGGAATTCGATGTAAAAATGAAACTCATTGTTTCGTCTCTGTTTTTAACCGATATCTAAAAAGGAGTTCCTAATATTAATCGTTTGTGTTTTTGAGTGTAATCTCGGAACCTTTAACTGAATATTTAGTTTATCTAAGCTGATGAGTAGCTTACCTGGATTTTGCACCACTGCTTTGTCTGTAAGCGTTTCCGTAACATTAATTAATTTACGCCATGGTCTTATTCTCTGTTGAAATTGGTGGTAGTAGGTAAACTTACATCATAACCATAATACCCGACCATAAGATACCAGTAACATACTTGATATCTATAGGCGACGCTTGTCTCTTACTATTGTTAGAGCTATTCAAAATTAATATAAAACATTGTTTAATTTAAATAAACCGAACAAAAGGCAATTGTGACGTATCTATAAAAAACTCAGCTGACTAGTCTTTTTTTCTCAATACATGTACAACAATTTTTATTAAAGTATTAACATACTTCACAATATACCTATAAGAGATTAGTATGGAGTAATTAAATCCAAGCACTATTATTTTCTAAATATTCAACAAGGGTAACAATAATCTTTTCAATTTTTTTTAAATTATTACCTAATTGCAAAGTCTTTCATATTATAATCAGGAAGTTTATAGTAAAAATGTAAACCTACATTGGTACAAACATAAAAATAAATTGTTACAATTCTAAAATAAAAAAAAAACATCAACAGATTTTACGATCAACAAATTAAAATATAAAATAAAAATTTTATTACCTCGTTCCAGTTCGTTACTTTTACGATTTGATGACATTGAAATATACATTTTATTGGTAATAAACGGTTACAAGCAATGAAATGTGTTGAATTATCCAATAAAAGAGATTTAGGAAATTTGTCGTTGTTAGCATTTACGGAAACCAATATTGTAACAGAAAATCCTATTAAGACATAAATGTGAAATTATGGCCGAGTTCAACATTAAGAATGTCAAGTGTTTTTTTTTTATTTTAAAGGACAATATAAGGCGTATTTGAGTACTGAATTTTATTTATAAAATTATTACAATGTAATAAAATAAGCAATTCAAACAAAGAATTGACTTCATTACACAGAACTTAACACCCTAATAAATCTCAACCTACGTGTGGGTAAATTCGACAAAGACACTTATTTTTAATGTTGAACTAGCTGTCATTTCTGTTTTATGTTTTGATGGGATATCCCTTACTTGCAAAGATATCAAAAATAAGGTATTTAAATTTAAATACCTAATAACAGTTATAATTTTGTTAGTGTATCGACTATTTAACGATTTCTTTTTTATTTTTTTTACTTATTCGCTTTATAGTTTTTTTTTTATATAGTGTGGAAAATCCCCCCGGATACCCACCGCTCTCGGGGGAGAACGGTGGGTTATGTCGGACTCGAACCGACTAAAAACCACACTATGACCTTCCTGCCGCCCGGCTAGGAGCGAGATGGGATCGCGTTGGCATTCACCATCTCGCTCCGCGGCTACGGCCCGGTCCTTACCGGGCCTCCTCCCGCGCTGAAAGAGGAGTGAATCCGGCAACTGGAGTCACCCCCCAGGCGTGCGAGGCCGTGCTGGCCAGAGGAGGTCCCCCGGCTCCTCCCAGCAGCCCCACATCGGAAGCACTTCGAAGGCGGATGAACCGCCCTCTCGCGCCCCCGGTCCGCCTGCGCCGGAGCGGGCCTGAGTTGGTATCGTCCTCCCGAGCCCGCTCCGCGGTCTCCTTTTGCGTCATGAATTCTTTGCAAAAGGAGACCACCGCCTGCCAGGACCTGTCACTACCGAGCATGGCGTTGACTACGCTCGGCTGCGAGAGGTCCTCTCCTACGATCGCTGAGAGAGTATGCCGCTGTTGCTCGAAGGCGACGCACTCTCTCAGCGTGTGGGACGGCGTATCTTCTGGCGCCCCGCATTCGTGGCAGGCGGGGGTCGCCTCCCGTCTAGCGATCTTGTGCAGGTACTTCCCGAAGCATCCGTGCCCGGAAAGCACCTGCACAAGACGGAACGTCAGCGACCCGAACCGCCGCTGCAACCACCCTCGGAGGACCGGTCGGATAGCCTCCACCGTCGCCTGTCCAGGGACAGGTGGGGCTAGGTCCTCCTTCCACCGCTCCAACGTGGTCTCCCACGCCTGCCTCTGCATGCGCCTCACGTCGTACCACGCCAGGGGCTCCCCGCACGCTGTCGCCGACGATACCGAGAGGTATGTGTCGGCAAGAGCACGCGCTTGGAGCTCCCAGGGCAAGTCTCCCGCGAGGACGCATGCCGCCGTCCAGGACACCGTCCGGTATCCGCGTATCGCCCTGGTCGCGATGACCCACTGCGGACGTCGCAGCAGGGCTTGTTAGCGCGACTGAGGGCGTCCGCCCAGACAGGTTCCCCATACAGGGCCATACTCCGTACGACGCCGGAGTAGAGCCGTCGGCAGAGGGCCTTATAGTTTACCTTAATGCCAAATATTAGACTTCAAGTTTTTTTTGTCATAAAATTTGTATTTTGTCATTGGATGCAAGAAAATAAGATTATTTTGAAATTTCAAATTTCAGTTCTTGATTTAATAGGTTTAAAGAGCTTCGGTTGCAATCAATGCTGCCTAACTTTCAACTTCTCTAATAAATAATGATTTTTATTTCATGTGATTAATCACACGTTACTTAATAGGAGCTGTGGATCTTGGTAAGATTTTTTTATCCATAACGAAGATAACACAGTTTTCCATGTGTGAAGGAGTTACAAGTGATTAAAAATTTTTCGTGTATTATACTGCTAGTATTACACATTTCGCTGTGTTGTCATTTCTCTGTTTTAAATTTGGCTTCAAACTTCCGTTGCTCATGTCTGTGTTCATGTGTCTTTTGACTTTATGCGGAGTTATTGCAAAAAATCAACACTGTTATTATTAACAAGCTTATTAAATCTTTAGTGTTCAAATTTCGTATCAAGGTATTTGTGGTGCCAGTTGATTTAAATGTACTTTTGGCAAGCTTAAGAAATTTTAAGTTGTAAAATATGTAATTGATACAACGAGGTAACTAACTAAGTAAATGGTGAAAAAAATATAAAATATATTATTTTGAGAGCGAAGCTAACGTTTTCGTCATTTACTTTTTAACGGTTATTGATGTTAATGTACTAGTTCGCTAAATAGCATGCACAGTACCAAATGAAAGCTATTGTTGTGCCGATTTGAAATGCCCTTGTTAAGTATTGTGAGAACTAGATTAACATTCAAATGCACACAGTTATTATTTGAAAGTCTCTGCCTCGATGAATACAGTTTTACTATGTCTTTACTCCAACATTGGTTCCGTGGACACTCGCTATACACTAGCCACTGCCATTAGCGTCAATAATGTGGCAAAAGTCAAATAAGCATAAATCATAAATGACAGATTTTAGGCCAGTGTACTAGTAACATTGAAGCCAATGTTCTCAAGCGATAGCTCCGTTGCTTGAAATTGTATCAAAAATATTAGTGAAAGTCAATTGCAGCTGCGTTTGGGTAGTTGGGCAGTCGTAGTCTCCTACTTGCTGTACTTACACTGGTCACCATCTTTTCAACGAGATATATCAAGCATTTTTTAATTACTATATAGTATAAACTTGACAAATTTTACTGTTTTTATAATTCTTATAATAAGATTTCTTCACATCTGAAATACTTCAGTTTGAAGAAGATCTGATAAGTGGTTCTTAGGTTATACGATTAAATTTAAGTTGGATTCTGCGGTTTAACTAGGTACTTACAAAAATTTAAAATTACTCTCCTAAAAGACGCGTCAGGTTGTCAACATTACAAAAACATCTTTAACATCTGCAAAACAAATCCATCTGGTTTTGTTTTTCATATCCACAAGAAGTAATGGTAGTTTTCTTTGTAAAACTGCAACTAACTTATTCAATTTAAATCATCTTTCCGATCTTTAAAATACTTATGATAAGGCAGTAGAGAAGAAAAATACGGAGCAACCGATCTAGTTTCACCTTGTTATTTAAAAGTTCTGCGAAGTGTATTTTATAGTTGCAAACTGATTCCGCCTAACAAGTCTGTTGTTAATCAGAATGAATGATCACAGAAAACGATTACTGCTTTTCTAAATGTAAGTAATATTTTATTTTCTTAGTTATAACACCTATCTATCAATCGCCTCTGTAGTCTAACGGTCCAGGTTTTGGACTTGTCTGCGTGAGGTCCCAAGTTCGATCCCTGGGTCCGGCAACAAAAAGAAAATTTAGTTTTTCCAATTTTCTAATAAAAAAATAGTGTTGCTCGGGATTGGTTATGTGCCCGCTTGCCACCTATCACACTGTGGGACTTAGTTTCTTCGGCTAGTCGAAGTTGCCCTAGTTGTGCTTCTGCCCAACTCTTCTAGGAAATGGGATCCTTTTAAGTTTGTGGTCAATAAGTTTAAGGCAAACGTACTGACTTTGGTAAGTAATCAATCCGTGTTTGCAAAAATCCAAGATGTGAGTCATGGCAACCTTAGCTTACGTAGACTTTTTTTAAATGAATTTCAAAACTCTGTAAAACCGGAAAACCCTTTCATACGTATTTGATACGCAAAATTACAATAACAACAAACATTCGTACTATCGTTCTCAAATGTTTTAAATTATAAAAAAATAGGATAGCATTTTTGAAATCTACTTGAAAGCTTAAATTTCAGTGTTTGTTACTCGGAATTTAGTGGGTACTTATATAAATCTCAATTATTTTCTTGTTGTAGTCAGTACATAATTTTCATTTTCATTTTCACCTTGTATACCAATGTTCTCAAAGTTAAACTTGGTTATATTTTCACATTTATGTTTTTTATATAATCAATTTCTCGAAATCTCAAAATCAAAAAAATATCGTAGAATAAAAAATACCGGTAATGTTACATTGAAATGTGATTTTACAAGAAGGACCTCGTTTACTATTGATTGAAAATACCACAGATATCTCTTCGCATTTCCTTGCCTCGTCATGTGTATTATAAATTAGGTTAGCTAGAACCCGGTATTAGTTATTCAGACTACACCTAACTTTCATAGACAAAGTTACGTCGGTGATCCTCAAGTTTCCTCTACGAGATTTATGTGGAAATGTATGTATTTATCAAATCATAACTAAATGAAATACATACCATTCATATCAAAATGTTTATAAGTAAAAACAGTAAGTATCTATTGACCATATCGCCTCTGTGGTCTAGCGCTCCGGGTGTTAAACTTGACTGCATGAGGTCTCGGGTTCGAATCCCGGGTCGGCCAACAAAAAGAAAATTGGATTCTTCCAATTTTCTAATAACAAAAATGTTGGTCGGGATTGGAAATATGCCTTTGGAAATTAAAAAAAATCGTTGCTTGGGATTGGATATGTGTAATAACCCAATTTTCTTGATGTTGCCCGACGCGGGAATCGTACCCGAGACCTCATGCAGTCAAGTCCGACAACCACTAGACCACAGAGGCGATGTTAATTAGTGTTTTGAACGATTAGGTGCGCTGTTTTAAAAAATTCGAATGCATCCTATCCATATAAATCTACAGAGCTACAACATACATTCGGTTTTTTCCGTACGAAATTCTGGTGTTTTTTTATGGGATATTTTTTTTAAACAAAATGGCGTCCCATAATATGTGTAACCATATTATGATTACACTCGAATTCTTTGCGGACAAATCACTGACGTCTGTGACAGGTCAATAGAAAGAAATGTTCGGATTTATTTCGTACGATGTTTCTATGAAATGGATTTCCGTAAAATAATTCCGAATGTTTGTGATGGGCTTAATAATCATAATCGTCATTTATTGCTGGAAATAATCCTTACTAACATTAAAAACGCAAAAGTGGGTTTGTATTTTTTTGTTTGTCTTTCACGTTGTAAAGGAGCTATGTTACAATATAACACCATAATTAACTTGTCTTGTTCCGGTCCGGGATTCCGTTAGATCTACCGCCTTAGCCATTCCTGCCTGCCTGAAATAATGACCGTCATGTTCTGGCCCAAAGCATAGGGTAACCAGTAAACTTGCACGATAGCCCTAACATCCTGTCCGCAGGACAGGGACTCACCCATGTCATCTATACTCTATAGCTTCCATAGGTCACTGCTACTGAGCCAGCGCCTTTCCTACTCCTAGAGCCACAACAACAGTGTCATGTTCCCATCCGGAGGCTGGGGTAGTCTTGGTAACTCGCACATTATGTGTAATATCCCGATTCCTTAACAGACGTATGTACCTATATATTCTCTGGAATAGTACAGTGTTCTAACATATCCTAATACATCATAGTGTGGAATATTTTGTTAGCCAAATGAGATTTTTTATTAAATATACAATTAATAAGTCTCTTCACGCCCATATCCCCGAAGGGTAAGGCAGAGACACAACCAGGGCACCCACGACTAGCGGAAGACACTAAGTCTCCCAATGTGAGAGGTGGCAAGCCTATCGACAACCGGGCACATATCCAATCCCGGGCACCGTTATTTGTACAATTTAACGTTTACAATTATTATTATATTATATCGTATTAAACTACCAGTGGTCTTGTTAGTAGTCATTTAAACTATTCTATCCTTTTAAGAGCAGAGAGGAATTCAGTAGTTTTTTTTGCAAGGGCCTTAAAGGGCCTAAGGCACCCGCGAAAAAATTTTTTTTCTTTGTTTCAAACCAAAATAGATCCACCAAAACGGCGGGTCCTAAAACGTTCTTCGTACTATTTTTCCTTGTTTCTAAAATATTTTCGTAGCCTACTTGACCTGAATAAAAAGTCGGGTGAGTGGCACCAAGGCTATGTAAGATGCTACTTTAACATTGTTGTACTTATTACTTCTTGACTTAAAGAGAAACTTTAAATAAGGCTTTTTATTTACTTTCTAAATAACATTTTTATTATATCGTTACGCTCGTTAACGTTTCAAAATATGTTGTTAAAATAAGAGCAGGCGAATGAAAATGGGCAATAGAATATAAAATAGAATGTAAAAGTTTTATCTAAAACTAGCTGCACCCCGCGGTTTCACCCGCGTAAGTCCCAATCCCGCGGGAACTCCGGGATAAAAAGTAGCCTATATGTTATTCTGGGTCTTCAGTTACTTACATACCAAATTTCATCGTAATCGACTTTGTAGTTTTTGCGTGAAAGAGTAACAAACATCCATACATCCATACATACAAACTTTCGCATTTATAATATTAATAGGATGATGTTTGTATCACTTAAAGGTAATTCCATAAGAGATGTAAATTTATTCCCAAATTCTTAAATAAATGAAAGCCCGTTTGACTATAGGTTTGCCACCTGTCTTATTAAGGGACCCTAAGCATCTTCGTCCACTCGTGGTTGTACCTCTGCATACTACTTCAGGAAAACGGGTGGTTTGTGGAAAAAAAGGGTCTTCTTTTTTCATAACGAATGTCTGATTGTTATTAGACAACTTATTTGTAAGTACTATTAAATTTTATCTTTCTTTAGATTTTTAGTCTTAGAACCGTTTTAACACTTTGCTGAACTGTGAATACAAAATAAGCCAACAGTATAAGCCAATCAAATAGTAATAAAAAGAGCTTACTCACTTTCAGTAAAACCAAAGCTAAGATAACCAGCGTAAGACGGACTCGCACTACAGCTACTGATAAGTATTTTTGGATTGTCTAGCACATTCCTCTATGAAACAAACCGCATAAATTGGAAAAAAAATAACAAACGTCAAACAAGGGTCGACGTCGATGAACATAAAATGTAATTCATTATTTTGTAACAGTAGACAAAACTGTTTTTGCTAACATTTAGATAAAAATTCATTAACATAGTGTCATACTTGTAGGAAAAAAGATCATATTGACAGAAATAAATAAATAAATCTTCGGTTTCTCGCTGCGAGTTGTTTTTCAATATTGTTGTAAGCAACTAAAAATATTTACTCACTTTATATTTATTTTATAGTTACTTCAATTAATAAATAAATTTAAATATGTATAATATATTACTTCTTGCTTATAAATTGTGTTTCTGATTTATCTCGGTAACATTTGGTAAACAATCAGATATGACTATTAGTTATCATGAAATGATTTTCAGTTAACGTATGACGTTAATATTTATAAAAAATAATATAATATTTTTTCTCGATTCATATCTCTCCTTATATCATATAATAAGTATTCTGAAGGTTTTTTTATAAAACTAAATACAGGTTCATAAAATTGTAGATACAATCCAAGTCTTTAATAATTCGGGAATTTTTGCCAACAAGCGGGGTGGGTTATTTTTTTTTTAATCTTATGTTTTAAAGGGGTTTTGTTCATAAACATGTCAACCCCATCGTACCCGATCACACTTTTGTAACTCATATTACAAAAAAAATAATATAAAAATTAAATACTTAATAATAATTATACTATACCTAAATTTTGTCAACTAGCTTACCAATGTCTTTAGCTAGTTGTCAAAATGGGGTGGGTATTTTTCTCAAACAGTACATACACCCTTTAAATGCGATATAAACTTCATAAAATAGATTTGTGTT
>NJDD01000292.1:42273-87425 GCA_002245505.1 Calephelis nemesis
ATTTAAATCACGCAGCTGACCTATCCAGTTAACGACACATGGCTGTGTCGGTTTTAAATAAACTGGTTGGTTACATCCCCTTCAGATTCGCGACTAGACGACGCCGAGCTTCTGTGAATCATCTCCGCCGACTTGCTGTTTATATTGTGCTGACTCATTTTAAACTTTCACAGTGCACTTTCCTCGGAAAACACTCACAGTTTAGGTGTAAGCGAATATTGGCAAAGAGTATTAGTAATACAGACGCATTCTTAACAAAAATGACGTAATGAAAATGAACCTATTTATCTTATTAATATAATAAATGCGAAAGTTTGTATGTATGGATGTATGGATGTATGGATGTTTGTTACTCTTTCACGCAAAAACTACAAAGCCGATTACGATGAAATTTGGTATGTATATAAGTAAAAACAAACATATAGGCTACTTTTTATCCCGGAATTCCCGCGGAATAGGGACTTACGCGGTTGAAACCGCGGGCCGCAGCAGTGCTTGCCGTTGACATATTCCGGTTCGGAGGATAAGGTAGCCGGTAAACTTACTTTTGCGTAAGGTAAATCTCAGCCTCATGTGTGCAACGCACCATTACCAAATTTGTTGTCTCTAAGCGGCGTGCAATTCTTACCTTCAGGAAATCCGCTTGCTTGCTTGCCTTCCAATATCAAAGACACACACAGACATACACATACACATACTTATATCATCACACTTTTTCCATCGGTAGTTAAAAGCAGGTTACGTTTAGTACAAAAATAAAAGCATTTAAGTAATACGGTTTCTACCGATTCGCCATTGTGATCTAGCGGTCCGGCATCGTACTCGACTTCTTGAGATCCCGGATTCGATCCCCGAGTCGGGCAACAAAAAGATAAAGAAAATTTATATTTTTCATTACACGGGATTGGATATGTGCCTGGTTGGCGATAGGCTTGCTGCCTGTCACATTGTGCGACTTAGTGTCATCGGGTAGTCGTATGTGCCCGGTTGTGCCTCCACGTACCTCTTTGAGGATATGGACGTGAAGATTTTTACTTTTTTTACTTTAGTTTTATCAATTAAATGCAAGTATAACATATACACAGATTGTCATAACTATTTATTGTAAAGTTCGTTTAAAAATTGTAATTTTACCTAAGTAAATAAGCGACGTATAACGTTGGTTTCTAATTATTTAGTTTCCACATCGTGATTTGATAATTATTTTTCCGGAAGATAACAAATGGTTCCAAAATGCTTCCACATATATATTAATTGAGATGCACTTAATATTGAATACATGTTTACTTATCTTAAGTATAACTCAAAAACTACTAGTCAGATCATGATAAAATGACTATGGTACCACTTCGAAATCGTACTCTATTTTAAAAAAAAGTACAATGAAAAAATATATGTCAAAACATTTTTAAAATATCGGTAAAGTGGCAATCTATTCGACTGTATATTTATAAACTGTGTATTCTGCTCTTCAAACTTTGAAACTCATACTAAAATAAACGAAACGTAATCCTGCAAATTGTTGCATCAGCCATTTGGAATTGGAAAAAAAATATCCCATATCCCAGAAGAGGTAGGCATAGGCTCAATCAGGGCATCCACGACTAGCCGAAGACACTAAGTCCCACAATATGGTAAGTGGCAAGCGGGCACATATCCAATCCCGGGCAACATTTTTTGTTGTTCAACCCGGGATTCGAATTCGGAACCTCATGAAGTCAAGTCCAACACTTGGACCGCTAGATCACTGAGGCGACCGATTCGTCTAGAAATCTTACCGAGATCTAACTGAAAAATAAACTTACTTTTGCTTGAGGCCTAACATCCCGGTCACAGGTTGGCAATGCACCATTACCACCTTTGGTTTCTCTAGGTGGCGTGAATTTCTTACCATCAGGAAATCCTTCTGCTTGGTTGCCTTCCAACATCATAAAAAAAATTTAAACATTTCTAAAATCTGTTAAATAGGTACAACTTTTTAACAAATCTACACCTAATAGTTTCCTAAAAGCTTATTCTTGCTAACGGTACCCTAAAATATAAGTCGAGAGTACCGTCTCAGTAATTTTCCTATTACTTCTGAAAGTATCTCTTATAAACAATGGCCAATGAGGTGCTTATTATGCTTGGAATGACTTGACCCTTCATTGTTATACACTAACAAAATTTTATGTGCAATCAGGATAAATACACTCTTGTCGATATATACCCACTACCTATACCCTTTTGCCCTTAATAAGACGTTCCATTATGGTCCTAAGTAAACAGCCTACTAAATTTTGATACCTAGACGTTTTAGATCAGCTTTTAATAAGATTGGAAAACAAGGAGATGGAAAACAAATAAATAGAAATACGTTGCTGATAGATTTTAAAGGTAGTACTGATGAATTGTCAATCTTAACTTATTTAACTATTTTTTCGCTTTTCAACCTTCCTATAGAGAAACTTTTTTATTTTACACACCTTTTGGTTGTTAAATTTAAAAAATCGTTAAAATTACGTATTATTTATTATTTCCTCATTATTTATTATACGAAAGCACGTAAGCGAAGGAATCCGCTTACGTGCAATTTGATGCAAAATGACTAGGTGCTCTTGTTGTACCTCAGCCGACCTCTTCGCGGATATGGGCATGAAGATACTACCGTTAACAGTAGGTACATATAATAAGTAGGCTGAAAAAATACGACAAAAATAAAATGCTAATTTGACAGAGACTGTTAAAAGTTGTTTTGCAAACAAGAACATCTTTGGGAAAAGTATATTTCAAGTTGTTTAGCCTTCAAAGTTTGAAGGTATTTTATCATTACTTAAGTTGTATGTTAAAGTTTTGTATGTAAATTTTTAAACATTGAAAGAAGATCATATTTTGTAAAATAAACCAACCGTCTTGCTTAAAAAAGGCAGGTTTCTTTGATACTATATTAACTACTGTACACAGTTAACAGTGGTCAGTTAAAAATTTAGGAAAATACAGAATAATATAGAATACAGGACAGTAGTCGCTAGTCAGGTATAGATTTAGTTATCTTTTTTAACACCCAAGGTAAATGTCAAAAGCTATAATAAGTTTGATGTGTTTGCGTGTGTATGCGTATGTGTTTGTGATATCATAACTCTTAAAACGAATTAACCGATTTTGATACTTTTTCGTATGAAAACTAACTTAAACAAGGTGGTTTAAAGTTATGTTACGAATAGGTTTTGTCGAAAGGTAATTAAGTATTTTAATGACATGATTATAATAAAGCAACTAACTTACTAACAAGCACATAACTATCACGCTGGTAAAAAGTAACTAAATCCTATAGATATCTCGTGTTGGTCCAGGCTCCTTTGCAGAATAGACCATCTGCCTTACTGCCAGGCAGCTCGTAAAAGACGAGCATAGACTTGTCACTGACGTCGTAGCATCCTACTGGATGGTGGAGTTTCGCAGCGACTCGCCCGGATTGGTACCATCGTCTTACCTATTCCTGCCACCATAACGTCCATTGCTTGACGTGTTCCGGTTCGGAGGGTAAGATAGCCGGTAAACATACTTTTGCTCGAGGTCTAACATCACGGCCTCAGGTTGGTAACGCACCATTACCACCTTTGGTGTCTCTAGGCGGTGTGAATTTCTTACCATCAGGAAATCCGTCTGCTTGTTTGCCTTCCAATGTCACAAAAACAACTATAGTTACTATAGCGTAGATGTCTAATGGCCGGGACCTTGAGCGACGTATGAAAGTCTACTTACTGGCTTTGCATACCTCCAGCTCGTTTGTTATTGGTTTTGCTGTTAAATAATTATTTAAACCACGGATAGACACAAAATAAAAAAAAAGTATTTTCGAATAGAAAAAAAGTTGTGTGTTGCCATTAAGGCCGATAAGGTGCTTACCTTACCAGCCTTTTTTTTATAATATTGGAAGGCAAACAAGCAGACGGATTTCCTGATGGTAAGAAATACACGTCGCCTAGAGACACTAAAGATGGTAATGATGCGTTGCCAACCTGAGGCCGGGATGTAAGGCCTCGAGCAAAAGTCAGTTTACCGGCTACCTTACCCTCCAACCGGAACACGTCAACAGCAAGCATTGATGGTAAGACGGTGGTACCAATCCGGGTTAGTCGCTGCGAAACTCTACCACCTAGTAAGATGTCACGGTTTTAGTGACGGTGAGCCTATGCTCGCCTTTTATGAGCTGCCTGGCAGGAAGGCAGATGGTCTACTCTACAAAGGAGCCCGGACCAACACGGGCCTTAATGGCTTAATGGCTTCTGTGTCAGTAAGAGATTATACTACTTTTTGATTATCTCACTCTTATCCCTGTACACATTACACAGAAAAGATTAAACCTCAAACTAATTAATACGTTTATGTTATGAGTTGTAATCAACGATGCTAATAAATAGAAATACCAAATAGTTAAAGGAATAAATTGAATAAAGACCCAGGCTCAGAAATATAGGCTTTTAGATGTGCATCACACAAACGTTGGGAATCGAACCTGAATCTTGCAGTTAGAGGGTGGCGTTAGGCGACGGTCATCCATTACCATTCTAATGTTTATATGGTTTTCATCTAGTCATCCTTTTCTTTAGGAGCCTACCTTACCTTAAGGAAGAGGAGGATGATCATAACTTCTTTGGTCAAGGAGTTAGGGTAAACGACTAACGCAATTAAATGCAGGATCCAACGAAGTTAATTCCAACACCTGGACCGCTAAACCATAGATAGTTTTACTGCAGTTAAAATTCTGTTGAAATCTAACTTACAAACTAATTTGATAGCACTAAATATGCTTTGTTTCTTTTATCACTTTACATGAAGAAGATAGCGATGACTTTAATAAGTTTAGCAAGTGTACAGCAGAATCACCACCATTGTTATTAATAAACCACTTTGTCATAAAATGTATCATACCCACAAAATCCTAATGACTGACATATTCTCAAAGGGGATTGAATTCCAAATGAGCAAGGACCTAATATATATAACAAATAATATCAGGAAAATGAAGTCCACAAAACAAACAGAAAGCGAAATATTCATGATTTCATGTGACCGGACAACAATATTAAACAAACAAACAAACAATAGAACCGGCCAAGCAAATAGTAACTGAGAATATTAAGTAATACACAAAATTCATTTTGTATTCTTTACTTAGGTTATGATTACTAAAGTTACTCCCGAGTATATTATCCTTTTTCCTATTAATATTATAAATGCGAAAGTTTGTATGTTTGTTTGTTACTCCTTTAAGCAAAAACTGCGCAACAGATGTTCATGAAATTTGGTACACATATATAGGTTAACTTGGATTAACACATAGGATAGAAAGTTTGTGTTTTTGTTTGTTACTCCTTCACGCAAAAACAGCTAAACAGATTTTCATGAAATTTGACACAATTAGAGGGTAACTTTGATCAAAACATCGAATATTTTTTAAGCCGAAACAATGTTCCTGTGGTAACAGGTGTTGTAAATGGCTAGTAGACCATAACAATAGATGTGAGACTCAAACTTAGCATATTAGATTAAAATTTTAGCTACTTAATTTTTACACTACCTACTTTCAATCAATCATACAAACACAGTTATCCTTTTCATCATTGGTACTATTAATAAATAAGGAGTAACAGGGAATTAGAATTAAGTTGATATTATAGTGTGTATCACATTGTAACAATGACAAAAATAAGCAGTTAAACCTTGGAGTATATTCCTGCTGCCTTATAGCTACGATGAAAGGCCTTAAATGTGAAAATTTGAGTGACTTTAAAGAGAGACTACAGTAGATAGCTTTCGACTTCTTATTTACTCTATGGTATTGAATGCTGTACTTTGAACATATTGAAAAAATAGATAAATAAAAATGAACTAACACAGAATATAAATGCAGTGTTTTTAGAATTAATTTCTACTTCTTAGCCTGTTAATTACTATTCATGAACGCAAAATTAAGTGACATACCAGACACTTCTAATTTACTTTTCAAGTTTTGCAAACAGCCTAAATTTAGAATAAACATTTATCGTATTTCCAAAAAAATATGAAATGATTTCCAAAAAAAAACGGTAACCGTTTTTAAAACTGGTGTCCTGTTGGCAGCGAATTCATAATATCGCAAGTGGCCCTACTATATACCTTTCCAAATTCCACTGCTATAAGACTATCAGAAAGCGGAAATATTTCTGCGGGAGAACGGGTCTGGGTGTTTATTAAATTTATTCTGGTATCTATTTAAGTATTTATATGTAATAATATCGTTGACTAACACCCATAACACAAGCATATAATTTGCTTACTTTGGGGTTAGATTCAATTTGTGTGATTTGTCCAGGGATATTTATTTATTTATTTATTTATTTCTGGTTAAATAATGTTTTAACTAAAAGTATAGAGGTGTCAAGGGACACCTGTAGAAACGAAAAACTATGTACAGTCAACAAATATAATTATTGCGACACCACACTGTTCAATGCGAAATAAAAATGA
The DNA here is from genome assembly GCA_002245505.1 of Calephelis nemesis. Lineage (NCBI taxonomy): Eukaryota > Metazoa > Arthropoda > Insecta > Lepidoptera > Riodinidae > Calephelis > Calephelis nemesis. The sequence goes on from NJDD01000292.1 coordinate 48,766, forward strand.
AAATATTTGGCTTGCTTTCAATAAGAGGGAGAAAGAGAGAGATAGAAAGAGATAGAAACATGCGCACGCCAGAAAGCTTCAAGCAAAAAGTGTCGTTACAACTTTTCGTGAGAATTTTTCTTCTTCTAGTCCCCATTTACAACGTGCGATAAGGAACTGTATTCCAAAAACTGAACTGGTCCTAGTTATAACTTGAACAGTTAAATCACAGCCTTATTTATCTAAATGCAAATGTTTAAAGTAATTAAATTTTAACAAGATCACAAAAGGAAATGAAGGGTTGTAATAAAAGAAGACAAAATTGTGGCCTCCTTGTGAAAGCCAGCAGTAAAATGAAGACATTAAAACAGATGTTTGTGTTTTTAGGTTTTGTGTAATGGTTGACGTGAGATTATGCAGTTTAGGGGAAGAGTTATTAGGCTATCTAATACGCATAATAAGAACTAATTGCTTATCTTATTAGATTTTGTTTTTCAAACAAATTAAATCGAACCGCAAAATACGCAAATTACATGCTTGTTTTACCAGTTACTCAATGATTCTAATACATAGAAATACTTAAATAAATACCAGAATAAATTGAATAAACACTCAGACCTGGGAATGCAGACATCTAAATGTTCATCAAACAAATGCCTGTCCCCGTCGGGAATTGAACCCGAGCCTCGCGGTTGGTCGATAAAGTTACGATAGCCACTCGACTAACGAGACGGTCATTTAGGCAGTAAACTGATTTTAGGACTCCATCTAATTATGCTTCCTTTACCATGAGTAAGGCAAGCAAGTGCTGAGGGAAAAAAGAAAGGTGATGATATATCCAAACTGAGGCCGGGTTGTTGATTTCTGCGTGATACGTAATATGTTTATTTACTAAGGTAGTTAAGCTAAGCTCTCTTAATTAGAACACGAAAGCGGCGAGCACCGAAGTAATGGAGGGAATATAGATAGAGTTGGGAGGATGTTCGTCTCTGGAGAATCCGCAGGCTATATTCCTGAAGCCCGTAACCCACATTATCTTACGGTATAGTATAATATTCTATGTTTTAGTAGTCAAAGTCCAAGTCAATAAAAAATATGTAAGATATAGTTTGAACTAATTTTTAACAATGACAAAAAAAATTGAAGTAACAGTTTGAATGTAAAATGAGTGAAAGTAATATGTTTATATCTTATATTTGCTTCTCGTCATATTTTTTTGGTTGGCTATATCTAGCATTTCTTACAAAATTTATATATCAAATATTAAATTTTGTCCTCATAGGCGTATGAGGACAATATTTAATATTATATGAAACGACGTAAAGAGTTCATCCTTCATTTTTTGTAAATAAGATTCTGGTTTTTTGAACTTCATAAGGCCCAACTTCAAACGTGAATATTTTCCAAACGACAACATGAACTGCGTATTGGGGGATAATATTAACATAAATACATATTTGAAATCATCCACGCCCCTACGTATTCCACTTGTCTGCGTAATATAATGCTACGTACACGTTCATTTCGCAGAATCATACCCACGAATTATTTATTAGTTAAACTATGTTTTATTAATAATTTATGAAACCAATGTCAACGAATAATAATACATTTCCCTGCACAAGTCACACAAATTGATTCTAACCCCAAAGTTAACAAATTATATGTTTGTGTTATGGGTGTTAGATAACGATTCTAATACAAAGACATACTCAAATAGATACCAGAATAAATTTAATAAGCACGCAGACGAAGAAATGCAGACATGTAAATGTTTGTTACATAAATGCCTGCCCCAGTCGGAAATAGAACCCTAGCCTCGCGGTTGATCGTTGTAGTTAGGCGTGTACGCTAGCCACTCTACCAACGAGGTGGTAATTTATGTTATACTAGCATCCGCCCGCGACTCCGTCCGCGCGGATGTCGGTCTTCTTGTGATAAAACTAAAAAATTAAGATTTTTTTCCACGTATTTTTTCAGGATAAAAAGTATTATATTTTATGTCCAGGATAATAAGGTATAATTATACCAAGTTTCATCAAAATCGAACCCTTAGATTTCACGTGATGCCTGAACATACAGACAGACAAACAGACAATTTTTTTTTTATCACATATTTGGGTTTGGTATCGATTCAGTAACACCCCCTGCTATTTATTTTTTCAATATTTTCAATGTACAGAATTGACCCTTCTACATATTTATTATAAGTATGTACAGATATTGTATTATGGAAGAGTACTCGACCAGCGAGTTCTTCAACTTCTATAATAGTAAAATCCGTCACCGAAAGTGTTATATCTATATATTCTATTACAGAAGAAATACTCGTTCACGCCAGTAACTAGACTAGTTCAGTTTAGTCCTTTGAAACACTGTTACCAAAATTCTAGTAAACAAGGACAGCGAAAGTAAAGAACAAAATTGAATTCAAGTAAACTCTAAACTTGTTTGTTTGTAAGAATGACGTTAAGTACTTTGTTTCCATTTGTAATGTATCTTCTGTTCCCGTGTTATGTTGATAAATTTGAAGCTTTGATCTATTGTTTTGTTTTCTATGAAGGAATGGTTAGTAACGTCGTGGGTGCCCTACTCATGCTTCTGTCTACCTCTTCCGGGATATGGGTGTAAAGATACTTACTTAGGATAAATAACGATATTCAAGACAATTAAGAAGAGAAAAGTAGTTTTGTAATGATTAAAAGAAATGGAATACGGAACATGTAATTATATCTTAGGGATTTGGTTTTTTTTTATGATATTGGAAGGCACACAAGCAGACGGATTTCCTGATGGTAAGAAATTCATGCCGCCTAGAGACACCAAAGGTGGTGTGTTGCCTACCTAGGGCCGGGATGTTAGGCCTCGAGAAAAAGTAAGTTTACCGGCTACCTTACCCTCCGAACCGGAACACGTCGTGATGTTATGGGGGCAGGAATAGGTAAGGCAGTGGTACCAATCCGGGCGAGTCGCTGCTAAACTCTACCACCTAGTCAGATGTTACGGTTTTAGTAATAGTAAGCCTATGCTCGCCTTTTACGAGCTGCCTGGCAGTAAGGCAGATGGTCTATTCTGCAAAGGAGCCCGGAACAACACGGGGGAATTCCAATAAATTCAAAAATGTTTTATGTGCAAAGGCAAAATGGAAGTATCCTTTTCATTATGTAGAATTTTACTTAAAAATGTAATATTTACAAAACGTGAATTACAAAATAAACTTTCCTTGTTTTCTTTACAGATCCCTTTAAAAGGGTTTGGCCATAAAAAAATACTCAAATATCCGATCTTCGCAACTTAGTGTAAGGACACACCATTTTTTCATAATACCGTATAATAAGGAACGTCTATTTTTTCATATTTATGGTTTTCACAATTGTAATCTTATGAATTCTAGTGGTTTTCTTTTGGATGTTGTTTGCTTGTCTTGTTTTTCTTGTAAAATGAAATAATTAATTTGGTTTATTGCTACAAAAGCAAAGCAAGCTATAAGTGACTACTAACTGTACTTCCCGGGTACCTACATCCATTCACATTCGCATTGTATATCTGCTTTGTCAATATTTCATCTACCATTCTTCCTGCATGACGAACCAGCGGAGCACTTGTATTACTTTTTTTTTAACATTTCCCTAACATCGTTTAAGTACAATGATAAAATATATTTTTTTATTCACAATAATTAAAGATACCTACTTGTATCAAGCATTCTCAAATAAACATTTATTTATTATACCGACCACCGATTGATTATTTAATCTTAAAATTAAAAATTGACAATGTATCCCCAACAACTTTAATGTAATGTATTAATAACAGTCAGTAAGTGATGTAGCCAAGAATAATATGATTCACGGCAGTTTTCAAATAAAAAAAAATAAAATAAAGTATCTTCACGCCCATATCCCCGAAGAAGTAGACAGAGGCACAACCATGGCAGTTACGATTAGCCGAAGACATTAAGTCGCACAATGTGAAAGGTGGCAAATATTCAATCCCGGGCAACGATATTTTTATTAGAAAATTCTGAAAAAACACATTTTCTTCTTGTTGCCTGACCCTCATGAAGTCAAGTCCATCACCTGGACCGCTAGACCGCACAGGCGATATTGTTATGATTCGATATATAAATTTAATAGCAAATTTCTATGTTATTTATTTTTAAACCAGTGTGTTTATTCAAGAACAATGATTAAAAACGTCTATTCTAACTGGTGTATTCCTACATTTATGCTTAATACTAATAAGAGAGTAAAAAAAGTATCTTCACGCCCATATACCCGAAGAAGTAGGCAGAGGCACAACCAGGGCACCAGGGCAAGACACTAAGTCCCATAATGTGATAGGTGGCAAGCCTATCGCCAACCGGGCACATTTCCAATCCCGAGCAACATTTTTCTTGTTAGAAAATTAGAAAAACCCAATTTTCTTTTTGTTTCCCGACCCGGGATTCGGACCCGGGACCTCATGCAGTCAAGTCCAACACCAAGACCGATAGACCACAGAGGCGATGTAATATTTGTTAATCCTAATATTTGTTATAAAACTTTTTGTTTGCACATAAAAGCATTACTCCTTATATCTTATAGGTTTAATATCCCCATTTGAGCAACCGACGAACAGGTCGTTAAATATTATGAAACGATCACTATCCACTCACTACCTAATAACTGCGAGCAGAATGAAAACTATAGCTGAAAAACCGATGAAATTTTATTTAAGAAGAAGTCCTACTACCACAATTTAAGTGGTAGATACAAACTCTTCTTTAAGGTACTGTAACTTGTAAGTGATGAATCTGTAGATGGTAAATATTGCATGGTTCTTTAATAATAATAATAATAATGCTTTATTTACGAAATGTGGTTAGTTAGATAGAAGTTAATATTTCCTCTACAGGCACACATTTCGCCATTAATATGGCATGTAAATATTTGTTATATAAAAAGAACACTGACTTATACTAAATTAAGAGAGACGTAGAACTTATATACCTGATCAGATTGACATTATTGATGTTATTCTTAATATCAACAATATAATCACAAAACATAAATAAATACCAATTACAATAAAGTTATATACCAATGAATTAGATTAAAATTATGATTCAAAATTATTAATAGTACCTATACATGTTCATTTCTTACTTAATATATTAATTTCTCATTCCTTATATAAATCCATCAATTATATTAACATTTCGTAACATTGGGTAACGGGTGTGATACTTTTCTTTTATTTCTAACCTGCAAAGTGAAGGGTGTTATAAGTTTGATGTCTCTCTCTCCCAACCTCACTCCGCAGCCACGATTAGTCGAAGACACTGAATCCCACAATGTGATAGGTGGCAAGCCTATCACCAACCGGGCACACATCAAAAAATTAAAATATACATGTTCTGTTTTTGTTTTCAGGACCTCAACAAGTCAAGTCCGACGCCGGACCGCTAGACCATAGTATGTAATGTTTGCAGTCTATAATACATCAAAAATAGATGTATATTTGATGGAAAGATTTCAGTTTGACGTGTCTATGTATGTCTGTCTATTTAATCATATTTTTAACGGATGGACTGATTTCGATGCGGATTTTTATTTAAGCTGACGGTACCGAGATGATTCTCAACCATATGATATGCAGGTTTTAAAGAAGCTTATTGAGGTTTCTTTTACTTTTTGGATTATTCTGTTTTCTACGTTATATTTTCTAAAACGTTTTTTGTCAATGCCAAGTTCGCCTTAAACAGTGTTTAAAATGACAGCATTATTTTATTTTGTACAATCGAAGAACTGAATTTTCTTTATTATTGATAGGAACAAAATACTTTTCCATCGTAATGGTATCCTCAATTTATTGACCCAGGATATAAGTTTTTGCTTGACACATTATCAGACAAACCGACAAAAATTTTGATAATCCTTGTTTTAGATTTTACTTCCTGTATATGATATATAGCAACTATTGTTTTTAAACAAAATATTTAATTTACAGTACAAAATTATTATTATAGTGAAAGATTTAATAATACTTCCTATTCCTGCTGTCAGTCTTACCGTCGACATGTTCCGGTTATAGGATAAGGTAGCCGCGAAACTTCCTTATGTTCGAGATTTTGTTCAAGGCCACAGATTGGCCGTTGCCAATTTGAAATATTGGTAGGCAGCAGGTGCATAAAAAAATAGTTTTGTGACTGTTTTATTTAATATATTGATTGACATGTTATTTTAAAATAGTGCGTCTAATACTAACTTATCTTCACGCCACGATTCTTACAGGGTAGGTAGAAAGCATCAAGTTCCGAATCCTTGAAGACCTTCTTAGATTTCCCCAAATTCGTTTCTCTTTTTATATAAGTTTTTTACATAAGTTTCTGAGACCCTTGACACCATTCTCGGCTAAAACCTTTTCATCTTAATCATGGAATGTGAATTTAGTTCTTTTTGAGTATCATTCGTTCACATTCGCATTGTGTTATATCTATTTTTGCAATATTGTATCTGACATTCTTTTCACATGACTGAACCAATGGAACATGTCCTTTTTGATTTCCACTCCAAAGCTTTCTTTCATTCCTACTCTTTCTCGGATTTTACTATTACGAATGCGGTTAATGTGCACGCATTTCGGCTACTTTTATTCTAATTTCATGCTTTTTTCGACACATCCAAAACTCGTTTTCATAAGGAAATTTTCGGATAAGCACAGAATAACACAAAGCGAGTCTAGAACTGTGACTCAAAACTTCACTTTAAATAGCTTAGCCAGCGCTCCATTCTCACTATTCTTAGCACTCACTCTATTTTCTACATCCAGGGTATATTTCCATCCCTGCTTAAATCAATACCAAGATATACAATGATATACTTGTTCCAATATTCATCGTAAGTATAATACAGATAGAGATAAGTGAAATCAATAAGAAATTAAATTTTATAACAAAATGTGAGTTACAAAACTGCCCTGGAACAATATGAGACTGATTTAATTTAAAATACATTTGTCAAAGCCGTTGAAACTTCATTCCTAAAGGGAGGCGTGTTTGGAAACTCTGAACCCAAGGGTTTAAGTGTCATATTGTTCCAATATTTGCCATCGTCACGTAGGATTTCCAAGGCCCTAGATCGTACGTTTATCATGCAAATTTCTCCCCAATCATGTTACTAACGATGTCGTAATGTCATAAATTTATTAGAAGCGTTATTATATCTTCCTGTTATCATTATGTACTAGTTGGGTGATGGAGCTTCGCTATAGTGATGTCATACTTATATCTATTTCTTCCGCTGTAATGACATTGTCATGATTCGGTCTAGAGGCTAGACTCAGATACACAATAAGTCTAACACCCCGTCTACAAGACAGCGATGCACCAGTATCATCTATAGTGTTTTTAGGTTACAGTTGTCTCTTACTATTACGAAAGGCATGTGTTTATTTATCGTCTCATAATATTGAAAAAAGGAGCGTGATTTTTTGTATAGCATTATAATAAAAAAGCGCCATCTAGTTTAAATTACAAAAATTTGATGCCTCTTTTTTGAGATATCGAATTAACATGACCACGTCCAGGGTTATCTATTGCCATTACGAAAGCCGTTTGCTTCTTCGCTGTCTTATTATATAAAAAAGCAGCATTAGTACCGCATTATAATAAAAAGCAACATCTAGTAACAATTACATTAATTTAATTCATTTTTTATAGTGAAAACGTTTGATAGTGAAAGACTAACAACGCAACGTCATACCAGAAATATATACAGAGCATTATGGAAATATGTACCCGTCTTCATACACCACTGAAAAATCAAAGGAACTTCCATAAATTGCTTCAAAGTGCAAATGTATTAGTCAAAGGAATTATAACTTTAGAACTTCACTCGGTTGTAGAGTGCTAGGTGGTAGAACGACAGAGATTAATGCCATTGCCTTAGCATTTGCTACATGAATATAGGGAACTAGCAGTTTCACGCAGCTTCGCCTGCGTAACTTGGCTTTTACTGCACCGATTTTCATGAAACAAAGCCTATGTCGCTCAGTGATAATGTAGCATTCTAAAAGTGAAAGAATTTCTTTAGCTCGCTACAGTAGTTTTGGAGCCTATTCATTTCAAACAAACAAACACAAAATTAAATCTTTCCTCTTTATAATATTAGTATAGATAATGTTTATATTGCATTATAAAAATAAGACTTAGTGTAACTTTGCTAAATATAAGGTCGATATATAATGTTCTTTCAAGTTTTAGTCGTAGTTTAAATTTAAAAATATATATAAAAACAAATCTGAATATACAATATCTTTGTATCTGATAAGAATAATACACATTCCAAATAATATTATACATTACAATATTCATACTTAAAAATACATGGATTTGAAACATTAGTAATCCAATTCTTGTTTATCTACATTCTATCTATGCCTTTCAGGATTGTAGAATTTGGAGGGAGCCATTCACAATTGGTTTTCTGGGATGAGCACACCTGTAACAATAATTAATATTAATTTTTGACATTATCTTTACTCGTTTTTCGTGGTCATCGCATTAGGACTGACCGGGTGGACTGACCGAATTTTGGTAATTCTTTTTTTTTTATTGTGTTGGTTAATATCAAGAGAAGGTTCTTATGTAAAAAACAGGAAAATTGCAGCAAAAATGAAAAACACAATGCTTTAATCCATGCAACCTGCTAAAAAAAAATTAAATAAACTTGCTTCTTTATTGTAATTGATTGGTTGAAAAAAAATATTCATCTAATTTGACCCCTACAAATTAGAGTCAAATTAAATCAAATTAAATTTAAAAAAATTACAAATCCATTGGCATCCATCCATTTTATCCCACCCAATAAAACAAAACATGACATTGGCGAGCACTAAAGAAAGAGTGACAGGAATAGGTGAGGTTGTCAGCATCGAATCCCAAACTAAACAAATTGTGTGCCTTCTGATGTGCGTATTTAATAAGATCAATTAAATAAATAGATAAAAATCCCTGAATATATGATATAAAATAAAATGAACCCCAAAGTAAGCAAATTATGTGGTTGTGTTTTGAATTGATTCAACGATTTTCATACATCGAAATGCATAAATAGACACCCAAATAAATTTCATAAACACGTATACCCAGAAATACAAACATCTGAATGTTCATTACCCAAATGCCCCCGTCGGAAATTGAACCCGAGTCTCGCAGTTAATCCGTTGGAGTAAGGCATGTACTTTAACCCCTCAACCAAAGAAGCCGTTAAAAAATTAATAATATCAATTTCGAGTTGTTTTTCTATAAAATCCAATTCTCATGCTCAAGTAATATTTACTTAGTTTGGCGCGCTTTAATCTATTAAAGAGATAAACCTCGTAAAGATCATGAATTTGTAACAAACCAACCTTTTAATAGCGTGTATCTTCTCTTCATTTATTTCAATTAAATATTTAGACATTATTACAGTAATGACAGTTATTACGATAAAAGCAGTCGCTAGAAATGGAATACATATTCCACTAATTAACCATTAATGAAGCCCGAACCTTCGTAATATTAATGTATACGACAGTTTGGAACTTCCACTTTGGAGTAGATAATCTCCTGATTATGTTTCACTCTTGTTGTCTAAAGATTAAATGTATTATATTCAGGTTGCAAATGACAGTTTCCGGGAAATTAAAATCTCACATGATGAGTTTGAATCGGAAGGAAATGAGGAATTTTAAAGCATGTTTACTACTTTATTTTTTAAATAATTTGTTTATATATCATTAATACTAATAAGCAAAATATTCCAAATTGTTAAATTCAATTATATTGACAGTATACTAAAACAAGCAATCTATTACAAAAACTGTTAAAAGTGAACAACAACAATGCCATGTGACGTGAGAAGCCGTAATTCGCTTTACATTGCGTATTATTTAAATAAAACTAGATTTTAAAACTCACGTTTTGAAGTAACCACAAACTAAAAATATACCCAACAGAACGGAAAACTTTTAGGATTTTTTTATCCCCTCACACCTCCCGCGCCCATTTACGGCCTGGCGATAAAAACAATTGGTCTCTGTTTTTTCTGAGATTGTTCCATACATAAATAAAAAAAGATAGTTACGTTTTCTTGTGCGGATGAAACCATAGGCGTAATAATACCAACGAATGTAATACTCTCTACAATGGCCAGTATTTCAAGAAACACAACGGAGAATAGGTTATAGAAGTAGCAGTTTAGGATGTTTCTATTATCACTTTCCAGCTGGAAAAAAAATCATAATACATAATGTCATATTTACCTTACATCGACAGTCCTCAGCGGTAATATAGCGAAATACCTCCGTCCCCGGGGCTACTCCAGGATCACAGTTTCGCAAATGAACCACCAATTTATGTCGTGACCCGTACACGCATACTGGATGATAGGATTTTTTGAATGGAAATGCCCAATCTGAAATCTGTATATTAAGTTAGCAAGACTGCGGAAAATTAGTCGGCTCTCGTGACTGTGGCCTACATTTGGGTATTAAGAAATACGTAGACGTCCTGTGGTCGGGTTGTTTGTCCTAACTTGCAAGTCTACACGCTACCTTTCATAACAGAACATTTGCCTTTTATTGGGGAAACAAAAATAGTTAAAGGTACAAGTACAAAGGATTCCTACTAGTTGCACGACCTATCTACCAACCATCTTGGTTGTAAGAGCCAAAACGTGAGAGATGCAAAAGGTCTGCTCTTAGGCTCTGCTCCTCCTTGTACATTTCTTGGCTCTCTACAAGTTTTATCTCTCCGTTTCTGTGTCCCCATTTCACCTCTCACCTTAAGGGGTGGACTCCACAAACACGGCACTTGTTCGTTGTTTCCTTTTCTCTAATCCTCCAGGGATATTCTGAGTTTATGCCAAGCATGCGTGAAGTCTCTTGTCGCCCTGAAGTTTCTTCTCCTATTGGTTGCAGTGGTCTCGTGAGTAACTAGCCTAACCTATTCCCACCTTTTACTAAGTCTTGCTAGGCAGTACTTACTTACTAGTACTACACATCACCCCCGCCGCGATAAAGCTCGGACCTTTGGGAACTACTACCACTATTTACTACAATACTTGTTATTGCTATGTTCTGATAACAATGCCAGTATATGTGGATTTCGCCTCGCTAGTCTGGGTCTTTTATGTAGAACAATGCAAGAGCTACGGAAGAAGGCAGATGATATGTTGCAGATGAAGGCAGTTAGGTGGGTCTTTAGCTACACGACAAATAGTGATAGAGTNNNTCTGGGTAGAGTTCTACCGCCTTATCTGTTGCTGCCGCCGTAGGGAAGGTCTCATATTCGGGTTTAGAGGATAAAGTAGGTGATAGACTTGCACAATTGACCAAAGACCCCAGTCACAGGATATTAACACTCTTACAATATCCATGGTTACTATAGGCCAAGGTTGTCTTTTACCATCTGGAGAGCTGTGATTTAGCTGTCATGTTATAACTGTTGAAAATAAGATAACTTGTTAGAAGCTTAACCTGGTAAGATTGCATTATAAATATATTTTAATTAAAAATGGCAATTTATTAATTGCCATAAGAAGAAAATTACTATGCGAAAGCTCTATTCATTGACTGCGCTCATTAAAGAGAATTCCTAGAAAATCTCGAACTTCTTCGCGTTATTGAAAATTAATCACGATGTTTCTTTAAACACATTTATTATGGAATTAATGTTATATACTTTTTATCGTCGGCACTTGGTGGAATTTCTATGTTTACAACTTATTGTATTATATTGTGGAAAAGTACAAGCATTTACCTTCAACAGGTGTGGAAGAAATTTTTTATGTTATAGTTTTCTAATTTTTTTTTAATTGTTCCTAAAATAGCTTTACTCGTTTCAAAAAAAATAACATGATAAAAAAATAAAGTCTTAAGAAATTAGAACGTAGCAACGTTTTAATTTAAGATTATTATGTTAGCCGGAAATCATTTTTTTTTAAACGTTTAAAACTTTGTAAAATGAAATACATGTTTTTTTAACACGATATTTTCTTTATGATTCAGAAAATTATACTTATACAGTGATCAATTTCGCAGCCAGTGTTTCGAAAGAAAAGGCAAATCTCCTATCTTTGGGGCCTGTTACCATTATTTTACACACACACACACACGCTCGCACACAAACCCTTCTTGGTCCGGAAGGATTAATTTTATTTTTTGCGTCTCTGTGACTCAAATCTTAACGAAAATCAATCACTTCCCACATTATGAAAATATTTTTATTGTTAAAATTTAACAGCTTTTGTTGTTTTGTGTAATTACTGATTTACCTCACTCGAGTCACATTCCCCTCCGCATAGTTGAACCTTAATGGTATCCCAACATTTCAGTCCAGACTCGTCTGTTTGTTCAGCCCTGGCGATGTGGACCAATTTGGAGCACGAGTTGACTCTGCCCGCTGACGTCAACATGGCCATCATTAAAAAAGTTAGCAGCCATTTCATTTCTTTTCTTAGCATTTCTAACCTTAAACATTTATCGTATTTTGTTATTTATTTTATTATGTTATTAAATATGTTCCAAATAAAACTTAGTTGTGCATTTTCTCGTATCAATTCAATTATTGCAGTGCATTGGTAATAATAGTAATATAAAAATAACAACGCTAAAAAAAACCGACTTATATTAACCGGCTTATTTTAGCTGTATGTGTATTTGTAAAAAAACATCATTATTTGTTTCATACGAATGCTGAAGTTCTAGGTTTGTCACATTTTACAAATAGTGAAAAACTGCATGTGCCTAACCTAAAAATCAACATTTACAAAAATAATGTGTATTGCATGTTCATTCGTATAAACAACAAAATTCCTGATAATCTTAAATCACTTCCATTAAATAAATTTCGAAAAAAAGGTATTCAACTTACTTTTAGAGAAAATATATTACAGTGTCAAAGATTTTCTTGCAGACAAGAATAAATAATAAAGTATTTCTAATATGATTGGTTGCCGGGGAGTTTGTTTTGCCGTTTCTTCTCCTGTCTGGCTAGGTTTGGAAACGGTGGTAGTTTACGGTAGATAGGGATAAATTAATTTACATTCTAAAAATTGTTTGTATTAATAAATAATCATGTAATAAATACAAAATACAGTGTGTTGTAGATTGTAACTAAATAATTAAAATTAGTCATTTGATTAAAACCTATTAAAATATTTGCACACCACAAGTTGGTAGAATATGTTGGAACGCTTAAATAATTTTGTAACATCTTTGTAACACTCATATTCCGCAAATAAATATTTTTCTTCTTCTTCTTCACAGAAAGTACTACTTAGCTCTACAATGTGACAGAAAAAAATGACGAAATTTTTCTGTCATTTTATGAGAGCTGCGATGACTAAGGAAAATAGAGATTATTTTTTGGATAGGTAAAGATTAATTTCATCAAGACCGGACTGGCAGTTTTTGAATTATACTTAAAAGTACTAGTAGTATAATAAAACTTACGTGGGACCATCTTAGAACTTGTAGCTAGCTTTCTAAATCAGGACTATATACATTCGTAAAATGATACATAATGAAATAATTGTAATCAGATATTTTTTATGTATAATATAAAAATGAATCGCTAAATGTGTTGGTAAGCGCATAACTTCAGAAGGACTGGACCAATTTTGCTAATTCTTTTTGAATTGTGTTAGTTGTTGCCAGGACAAGGTTCATATGAATAGAAAACCCGGGAAAATTGCAGGGAAAATGGGAAAATTGTGTTTTTATTTCTATACAAACTGAACGGGTGGAACAAAGTTCGCCGGGACAGCTAGTAGTATAATAAAACTTACGTGGGACCATCTTAGAATCTGTAGCTAGCTTTTTAAAACAGGACTATATACATTCGTAAAATGATAATAAAATAATTGTAATCAGATAGTTTTTAAATATAGTATATCTTTATTTAAAAAAAGTATTTAAAAATTCTAGTAACTTAATTTGATGACAAACTTAACGTATAAGAATGTATGTTTTTTTCCGTTTTTTCGTTTTTAAGACAAAGATATACTACTAATAATTTAAGGTGACGATAAACTTGATGGTATCTAAATTATTTCAGACTTCAATTATAATTAGTATCAAATTACTACAAACCATAATACAGAGCTATTGAAAATCCTATTATCCTATTAAATAATATTATAAATGCGAAAGTTTGTATGTATGGATGTATGGATGTTTGTTACTCTTTCACGCAAAAACTACAAAGCCGATTACGATAAAATTTGGTATGTAGGTAGCTGAAGACCTAGAATAACATATAGGCTACTTTTCATCCCGGAGTTCCCGCGGGATTGGGACTTACGCGGGTGAAACCGCGGGGCGCAGCTAGTTAATTATACAGATCTAAATTTAAGCACTTACGTCTAATCAATCTGTTGTTTAAGTAGTGTAATACTAATTTAGCTCAAAGACTGTCTTTCGTTACGGAACACAGCCTTTGTCGTTTGTAAGGAATCATTAAAGCTTAATGTGATCATTGCTACCTTCTTTAAACTTTGCTTTACTTTTTGCTACTTCAATAATCAGCTCGAAATGAGAAATCAAAAAATAGATAAAAGTATTGTCCATTATTTTGTATTTGTTATTTATGCCTTACCTGTGTCTTTTTTAGGGTTTGGTAGTCAAATGCTGTAAAACGTAACACAAGATTCGTCATATCTATTTGTCTATCCGTCCGTATGTCACACTTTTTCTTATCTATTGTTTTTTATTGTCATATTAATCCATAGCATGTATTTCAATATAATATATTTGTAAGTGTTTTTTGTTGTAATATATTTAAAATAGTCAGTTGATCGCTTCGTTTTTCGAGTGGCTAGGTACACGACTAATTAAACTGACCAACCGCGAAGCTCGCGTTCGATTCTCGACGGTATTTGTATGATGAACATTTAGATGTCTGCAATTCCGGGTTCAGGTGTCTACAGGCTACGGTCATCTCTTACCATTAGAAAAGCCGTGTGCTTGTTCGCTGTAATCTGACATAAAAAAATCTACTTAAATAGTGATTCGTAGGTTAACTACAAAAAGCGATCCATTATAATAACATAAATGTAATTAACCATATTATTACAGTTAACGATTAATAAATAAATAAATATCCCTGGACAAGTGACACAAATTGAATTTAACCCCAAAGTAAGCAAATTATATGCTTGTGTTATGGGTGTTAGTCAACGATAATATTACATAGAAATACTTAAATAGATACCAAAATACATTTTAATAAACACCCAGACCCGGAAATGCAGTCATCTAAATTCTCTCCACACAAATGCCTGCCCCCGTTGGGAGTCGAACCCAAGCCTCGCGGTTCGTCGATGCAGTTAGGCGAGTACGCTAGCCACTCGACGATTACCCAAATCACAAACACACAAATGTAAATATATTTATATAGACAGTTGTCTAGGTAATTTTGATAAAGCAACTACAAATTTGTGCTAAGGTTTTAGCTAAAAATATTGTTCGATAGCAAAACTTTTGTTTAAAAACTGATGTTCAACTTGAGCTTATCAGAGCTGTCTAAACTGTTACATGGTTTCTACGAAAACATTCAAAACCATTCCTTTATATTTAAAGCACAAACATTTTATATAATTGATATTGGCCGCGGCTCCATCTGACTATAGCAATTATGAGGTCTTCTACGAGAATCATTTGTGCTCAACAGCCAGGTCTGATCCATTTTCAATAACTTAAAATTAGATTAAATTGTTTCTGACTACACAACCCAAAAAAAGTAAAACTGCTAAAAACTGGCTTTAACTTCAATAAATGTAATATTTAGGTACAACAATAATAAATATATATTTCTGGGATTCTATCATCAGATTTGGTGGTAATAAGACCACCTCGGAATTACGTTCTTTCAAACATAAAAAGAGTTTTAAAAATCGGTTCAGAAATGACGCAGAAATCGATTAGCTTACATAAAAAGTAGCAGACGATCATTTTTCTTTTTTCGAAGCCATTTAAATACACACAAATATACTACTATGTATTATAGGTATGCCTACATAATGTACAAACTTTCGAGTTCATAATAGTAATAAAGTTTATGTATTGTTTACATGTTTTATTATTACATATTGAATGAAATACATTACTTTTTATGATTATAAATGATTTACTAGATATGAGTTCAAACGAGATGAACATTTGCGACCAAAATGTTAATTTTTTTTAAAGACTTGTAACTATTTTTTGACACACCCTTGTGTGGATTCTGGACAAATGAAAGACTAAATAGACAATAGCAGTTAATTAAATATAAGCATTATGACATTTGCCACTAACACAGTGACCGTTACTAAATAGGCAGTTTGGTCTAGCTTTAAAACAGTTGACAAGCACACAGCTTATGATAAACGACAACCGTAGCCTCACCTATAACTGTAAATGTTATAGGTGAGGCTCCGTCCTGTGGCCAGGATGTTAGGTCTACTGTGCAAGTCAACCGGCTACTCTACTATACGGACCGGAACAAGACACTATCGTCATGGCAACAGGAATGGGTAAGGCGGTGGATCCTTACCTGGACGAGTTGCTACACAGAACTATATATTATAATATATAATATTATTACGATAATTGCCAGTACCGTGCCATATCAAAAACAAGCTAAACGATTTTACGTTTTGTAGAATAGACAGACAAAGAAACAAATTAATTTATAATAAAAAAAATACGTCACGAGCTAAACTGAATTTAAGATCTTAAGCTTCTTTCTTATTGAAATTCGTATGGTATTATATGCTTCAATGTGGAACATGACAGTACAAAGCAATAAATTTGTGAGTACAGAAAAACGACTGTGGTAATTAATGAAGTACTTTAAGAAGTTTATCGTTATAGAGATCTCTCAAGAACGCGGTAGTTCTACTAAAAAATATCTACTAATGTTTAAATGTCGGTTTTACTTTTGAAACAAAGACAGAAGGAATTTACTGAAAATATTTAACTCAAATTGAAAATATAGTTATTATATTTACCCGTTGTACGTTCGAAAGAGCGGCCGAGTCAAAACTGAGCGACCCATCTTCTCAAATGTTAACTTTTTCCTTTTCACTGAGCAAAACGATTCCAACTCACGGCCATTTAACTCAGTACCGACAACTCAACCGACAAATCGCACAATAAAAGAAGAGTTGTAAAATTTCAGCAATAATACATTTTCTCGTATCTATGCAAATACATTTTAGTATCTGATATAAAGCTGCGTAAATAAAATATTTATTCTGTGTTTTAGGATCTGAATTAAACAGAATTTTTATTTAGTTTCTTATTCACACCGGTACCTACCCGCTGTTGGTTCAAAATTTAGATTTAATGATAGATTAAATGTTTATTATCGTTTCTGATTCATTAATGTTAGCCTCTTTTTGTCTAGAGGTCTGACGTCGCGTTGACAACATGAAGTCATGGGTTCGACTCCCAGATTGAGCAACTCGAAATGTGTTTTTTTGCATTTTCTTGCAAAAATAACGTTGCCTAAGCGTCCGGGGACTTGCTAGGTCTTACATTGTGGGACTATTAGAACATTTGGATCAAGTTACACTTAATGATGCATACATTTTTCACACACGTTGACGACCTTGTAATTGATTCGAAAACCACAAATCGGATCATAATAGAATTGATATCGAACTACATTAAAATTTAACCTATTACCTATTTCTCTAAAGAACCTTTAAAATAGGTTGAATATTGACGAAGTAATCGCGTAACAAACATACAAAAAAACATACAGTCGAATTTTGAATCTTCCATTTTTAAAGTCGTTTAAAAACAAGATATAATTAATAACCTCCTTTTGTAAATCAATTATAATGGAAAAAACAGGATTGTGGCTGTTTGGAGATTTCTACCACAATATAATACGTTCCGAAAAAACTGCACTTATATGTAAAACATTTATTTGCAAACATGTGTGTTAAAAAATCTCATCAAATTATTTAGGCATTCCAAATTATTCTGCCAACTTGTGGTGTTCAAATATAATAATAGATATTTATAAAAATATAAATTTAATGACTATTTAATATTCAAACTTTTTTGTATTTAATACAAACATACGTTTACCCCCAGTCCCTTATGGGGTAGGCAGAGAGTAATGTGTGCTAATTCATTACCCTAGAAAATAATAATACAACATTTTTAAAATGTAAATATATTTAACCCAATTTACCGTAAGCTACAACCTAGCCTGCAGGAGAAGAAACGGCAAAACATACTCCTCGGCAATCAGGACTAACACCTATCTGCTTTGTACTACCACAATTTCCAAACCTAGCCACGCAGGAGAAGAAACTGCGAAACAAACTCTTGGACAATATTTCTCCAATTAAATTAATGATTATCCATATATACAAAAATCAATTGCTGTTCGTTAGTCTCGCTAAAACTCGAGAACGACTGAACCGATTTCGCTAATTTTGGTTTTGAATTATTTGTTCAAGTCCACGGAAGGTTTAAAAGATAAGAAAAAGGAAAACTCTTGCGAGAAAACTAAAAAAAACATCATTTTACTTTTCCCATACAAACTGAACGGGTGCAACGAAGTTCGCCGGAACAGCTAGTTATAAATATTTCTTTATTTATTATTGTCGACAAGAAAAACTTTGACACTTAAGTAAGTCAAATACCTTCTTTCGATATGTTTTAATCGGAGTAATTTAATATTGGTGGTAATTCCACTGTTCACAAACTAAACTTATTTTAGATGCATGCTATCTTTCTCAAATGAAACAAAAACAAAAGAGATGAAACGTTTTAGACACGTCAGATTAGTCCGAACATGTCAAATCGCAATGTTTTTAATCAACGTTTTCCGAGTAATACTTTAAATGTCTGTAGAAATGACGTGTACGGTCTAATTTGACAGCGCTAAAAGTGTTTTGTCTCTTTCTGTTTCTTTCGTTGAAAGAAGACAGCGATAACTTAAAATTAGTTTAGTGAGTGCGCAACAAAATTACCACCATTATCTCCCACCCAGTAGACTGATGATTTGCTCAAGGTACAAGCGGCTGGTGACCGCTTTTAGCGCTTTTTGGGGGAGGCCTATGTGCAGCAGTAGACGTCCTCCGGCTGATGATGCTGATGAAGATTATCAGTAATTTGGTTGTATGATATACGAGGGGACGTTCATTAATTAATATCTATTTTATAAAAGCATAGAAAATGCGCAATTCTTATATATTGTTAATTCGTAATACTAATAATTCGTTGACACAATAAGATACTCATATTTTATCATACTAACATATTTTAATAATTATAATTATACCTGTTTTATTTTTTACACACTTGATTGTTATATTTTATTTATTTGTTCTAAGTATAGCTATAGTTAATTGTTTTTTTTTGTACACGATGCCTTCCATTTTATTTTCACAGCTTCATTTTTTCTGGGTTGGCTGGAAGAAATTTCTTTAATTAGAGATAAGCTCGCCTTTTGTGCATTTTTACCTTCTCGTGTATTTTGTGTATTTTTGTTTTTTTTTGTGTGCAATAAAGTGTTAAATAAATAAATAAATATTTTTCCTTGCAAATTTTCATATTTATCGATATTAAAAGCACAGAGGGATTTCCTAGTATTTATTGCGTTTCTGTGAGGGGAAACTTTTCTTCCTTTAAACGTATCGGTTACGCCTAATCCGGATTTTGCGATCGTACATCTTTTTATGTTCTATACATTTCATAAACTTTTTACAACTCTTGTATTAAAAATATTTAGTAGTATACAAAATAAAAACCTGCCTGAATTTAACAATATTAAAAACAATAAAAAAGTAAGTTTAACTATAAATTGATCAGCACAAGTGAGGGAGAAACCAAAGGAAGAAAAGCCTATACTTATGCTAGTTAAAATATGTTAGTTAAATAGACTTAATAGAAGTTCATAATATTAAAAAATCACAAACCCATGACAAAAGCTTACCCTAATGTTAGCTTTCAATCAACCAAATCAGTATCTCAACTGGCCCAACCACTTAAGAGTTACAATGCCACATACAAATACAAATATACATACACGTCATACTTATAACATCCCTCTTTTTCCCGCGAGGGGTTATAAGAGAGATACATTTTTTAGGTATGTTATAGTATAGTAATTACATAAAAATGGCTTTACATCCAATAACCTTATGAAAGTATGACTACTTCAATATAGCATTTTACAAGTTTTCATACATATATCTATATATTAATACGTGAAGCAAAAACTTTGGACACTTTTTACGAAAATAACGCTGACGGAGGAGCATAAATTTGGCACACTTATACTCGTAGTAGGAGAAGTGCAGAACGCTAATATTTTTCAATAATAAAGCTTATAAAGTACATTAAATCAAAAAATAAAATATTACCCACACTACCATGCATTTGACACACACAAACAAATATATTGATGATAACGATAAAAGATCACAGATGGCGCATTTAAAAGTATCAAGGGTATTAGTAATTTAAAAACAAATCGTTAAACCATTACATCTAAAAATTCTTATCATGATCCTTTTAATTTGATATATTTATTTAATGTAATTTATAAGACTCCTGCAAATCAATACTTACGAGTGCATATAAAAGAGAACCGCGTTAATTATTAACAACTCAAGAATGGTTGAACCGATTGGACTGAAAATTAGCGAGAAGGTCACTTAAAGCCAGGAGATGAACATAGGACACTATTTATTCCTTTCGACTGCGAAGAAACTAGGATAAACAGTAATTAATTTTTCACATAGAAACTGAAAGGGTGAAACAAAGTGTGCCGGAATAGCTAGTAATTTATAAAATACAAAAAACAAAAAATGAATGCAGAAGTTTGTGAGAATGAATGGATGTGTGATACTCTTTCACACAAAAACTACTGAACGGATTTAGATGAAAGAAGGCTTAAAAAACACTTTAATAGAAAGTGGGTGAAGCCCCGAGTGCGAGTGCTAGTGCAAAATAATGCAAAAGTTTTAACATAATATTCACATTTTACAGCTAATAAATAATGTTGTACTTTTGCTATAACCTGTTTTTTAATCTCGGAGACTAAATTGACATGAGCAATGTTGTCAGTTTTTTGCGATTCATAAATAGTGTCGTACCCTTATCGAAAAGTGTTAACAAAATTTATTACTGATTTTTACAAGTTACACCGGAAAATCGGAACATTTGTTCCTACTCGTATTTGGAACGAATAAATACACTACTACCTAATATGATTCATAATTTTATTTTAATAAATGGCATTAAAGATTCGTATTCGTTTAATTTAAAAGTCTTACTTTTGCATGGCAATGGGACCACCTCGGAAGTAGGCTATCTTAAATAAAAATAGAATTTTTGAAATAACATTCTCTTTATCAGTTAAACTGGCCAGTAAATTTAGGATTAATGTAGGGTAGAGTTAAATTTAGGTTTTCCATTCTTCGAAAATCGACATTACGTTTCGAAAAAATCGGTACCATAGGACAGCACTACAATAAAAACATAAGTATCATTATTTGTAAACTTGACATTTACGTCTGTCAATTTAGTCTCTGAGATTAAAAAACAGGCTATAGTACATTATACACGCAAACGGAGTAAGACTTAATTATACTTCATTACTATACTTTTCTTTTACTGGTGGTAATTTTGTTGAACACTCACTAAAATAATTTTAAGTTATCGCTGTCTTCTTCCAACGAAAGTAATATAAAGAGATAAATCACATTTAGTGCAGCCAAATTTCTACAGATTTTTTACCCTGAAAACGATGATTAAAAACGTCACAATTTGATATTTCTGACTTACCTGACATGTTTAAAATGTTCCATCTCTATTGTTATTTTTTTAATAAGCTAGCATGCATCTAAAACAGGTTAAGTTTGTGATCTAATCGCCACCAATGTAGCTCGGAAGCATTCATTAGACTAAAAATTTTGGGGTCTTTTGCCAAATGGCAAAAAACTGAACCTTATATGGCTCGACATGTCCGATTGTCCATCTGTCCTAATATCCGTATACCACAGCCATTGTATTTGGTACTATGAACTTATGCATAATATATAAAGCATAGCATAGGCTACGAGATAACGGGCGTGACATCCGCTCCAATTCATTTTAGAGAGAGTAATTTTAAAACCGAAAATTCGAAAAAAAGAGTTTTCTTTTTTTTCCTCGACCTGAGGATCGAACCCAGGATCTCACAAAGCCAAGTCTACCAGACCGATAGATCACAAAAGCGAATTCTTATCTTCTATAATAGACTTATAAAAGTGAATCTCCGAAACGTACTCGCATAACTTCCAGACGACTGCACCACACAGTATGATTCTTGTCATGTTTTTATGTATTCCTTATTGCCAAGAGAGGATTATGTAATGTAAGAAAATTTATAAAAAAACGACGAGTTGCACTTCGGGAGTGCCGGAAGAAGTGAAAACTTGGATATTAACGTTGTGCATTTTGATATTTTGGAGTAGCTAGTGAATATATTTGCACGAATTGCTTTAATTAACAGTATTAAAGTACTATCATTCATGTGGGAAAAAACAATATTCATTTATTGCACTATCGTACACAAAGATGACAACACGAGCATTCGTGCAAGCGCCCTGCGCCGTTTTACGAATTTTTGATCAGGTCACATGTCCTGACGCGGGTTAAGAAGTTTTTACCCATTCCAAGAAAAGTGCTAAAGCTAAAGAAGTTTTAACTTCAAAAATATGATTTGATCAGTATTAGTTTTTAAAAGCTAATTACAAAAACTAATCTTATCTAATTAAAAAAAGAATCTTTGAAGAAACAATCGACGTTCGACAAATTGTCAGTACAGTAACAAACTATAGTACCCGTCACGAGAAGCTATAAATTATGTAAACAAACATCTTTTACCAAGTAATTATTTTTACTTCGAGACAATAATGAACTGACCATATTCAATCGAAATAAAAATATAGACGGGTTATATGAAAGTAACAACCTACTTAATTTAGTCGGATCATATCTAATGACTGACGTTTGAGTGTCTTGGTACGGGGACGCGCCGGTCGCCGGGAATGAGAACCTTTTTGAAATAAACGCGTCATTCGAGTTTTGAATTTTTCATTGCTTTGTTAAAATCGCGGATTTGGTTGTTATTGTTATTTTTTTTATCTTTTCGTTATCACTTTGTTATTGTTGTTAGTTTTGTTAATTGTTGCCTTAATTTTATTTTTTTTTATCCATTATTTGTTATTGTGTATTAACGTATAATGAAGCCAGTACCCAGTACATCTAAGGAAATCAATTTGCCACGAAAAAAATGTCAAAACATACGTAATGTATTATACATATTTAAATTATTAATTAATTGAATTTATAATTAAATATTAAAAAAAAATACTTTTATCTTTGAACCAAATGTTGTTAACTCCCGAACGTTTGTTTACATAATTTATGGCTTCTCGTGACGGGTACTATAGTATTGTATATTACTTGTATAGTAACCCCTTAAACAAACGCAAGCATGTTTTTCTTAGTTTCGTG
Organism: Calephelis nemesis; assembly: GCA_002245505.1. Lineage (NCBI taxonomy): Eukaryota > Metazoa > Arthropoda > Insecta > Lepidoptera > Riodinidae > Calephelis > Calephelis nemesis. The sequence goes on from NJDD01000292.1 coordinate 72,283, forward strand.
AGTTATTGGTAATTGGGGGTCACACGTTGTTTATTTTACATCAAAATTTGAAAAAGGGGGTGTTAGGGGTAGTTTTTGGTAGCAAATAATTTGTCATTCAGGTATTTAAAATTTTGCATGTTGGTGGCAAAAAGTGACCATTGTCCGTTTAGGTTTGTTTTTTGTTTCTTCACTTCCTCTTGGTTCGTTTCATTTTTCTATCAGCTGGTCATTTAACATGGGGACAAAAATGTCAGAAGGGCTACTGATGGTTGTCACCCAACAGATCCATCTTCTTCATCACAATCAGACAAGTCTTCCAGATTGTCATCAACATACAAGTCTATTTTGACTGGACAGATTGTTTTCAATATATTAGAGATTTAAAATTACAATTACATTAATCGCCTCTGTGGGCTAGCGGTTTAGTTGTTGGACTTGACTGCGTGAGGTCCCGGGTTCGAATCCCGGGTCGGGTAACAAGAAGAAAATTGGGTTTTTTCCAATTTTCTAAAAAAAATGTTGCTCGGGACAGGATATGTGCCCAGTTGGAGATAGGCTTGCCACCTATCACATTGTGGGACTTAGTATCTTCAGCTAGTCGTGGGTGCCCTGGTTGTGCCTCTGCCTACCTCTTCGGGGATATAGGCCTGAAGACATTTTTTTTTAATTACAAAATAATTCACGGATAAACATAATACAGTAATTACACAAATTGAATCTAACCCCAAAGTAAGCAAAATATACTCTTGTGTTATGGATGCTAGTCAACGATACTAATACATGGACATACTTTTTCCAAGCACTAAACTTGTAGCAGCAAAAAACTATGAAGGTATTACTATTTCAGGACTTAAACTCACGTTCCTGGGATATGTACAAGATCGCACTTATAAAATCAGTTTTCTTCAGCTAGAACCCAGCTCTCCCGCGTATGTTTGGGGAGGACAGCTAAATTAAAGAATGATTTATGAAACGACTTGGATAAAGCGAGTTAGAAATGAAATTGGTTTTATATGGCAACTGGCGTTCCAGGAGCCAGGTTTAGATGGATTTTTTATGTTCTTGTTGAGTAACGGATACATGATTAATTATTAGCTATATGTAGGTATAATGAATATATCCGTCAGTTTGTACGTAAATTTTAGGCTTAAACCGACTTGGCGGCGTGTTTTTTTCATTAAGTCTGAAAAACCCAAGTGTGATTACTAATCATAATTAATTCACTTCAGAGTCCTATGTCCTAATTCTTGAGAAGCTTTGTAATTGGTAATTAACCCCTAATTACGAATATAATCATAAACAGTTGCAGGATTCAAACAAACACACACTAAAAATTTAAAATAGCGTGCTGCGGTCTATTTTTCGTTTCCTAACCATTTCTTGTGGCAGAAAACCACAGACAAATAGGTGGCTTCCCAGATGGTGAGAGGTGATTTTGGGCTATAGACATCATAATATATTATGTTATAGGTATACTTACTTATGCCCCTCGCTACAATGACAATTTCGTGTTCCGGTCAGGGGGGTAGGGGGCCGGTAGACTTGCACAATTGGCCTAAAACTCTGGACACAGGACACGGACGCACCTACAACTGTGGTCTCTACAGGCTGTGGTTGTTTCTTACTGTCAGAGGTGCCGCGTGCTTGTACGCTGCCAAATACCATAAAATAAATAAAGACCACCATAACTGGGATGACCACTCATAATTATAATTAAGTTACTTTGGTGTCCCAAAACCTTATTGTTGAGAAGATCTCTTTTTAAAAGACTATCCATAGTTACATGCTATTCATCTGGAACTCCGATGTCAATTTTTCGTTGCCTAATCTTTTCTTAAACTTTTTTGTGCACAAAATTTACGCTACTACAATGAATGAATGAATGAATAAAGACATTTTACGATGCCGCAACAATTTACAAAACTAAACCATGTTTCTCTTATATTATGATATTTTACTTTAGGTACACAAATGCGGTCTTAATTATTTTGTATAGAATATGCAGTTGCTGGAAAAAATTGTTTTCAACGTCTTTTTAATACTAGCTCAATACGAAGTTGGAAGTTTTGAAACGTCTTATTCATATCAGGCATTTATTACCTATTCATGCTGCACTGATATCAGTGCTTATTACTATTATGTTTTAGTTCGAGTGAACAGGGTAACTGGCACACTTGCTTAAACAAGAGGCTTACACCCTAGTCTCACGTTGGCAACGTACTATCACCACTCTTATTGGCTATAAACTACGAAAAAATACATTATAAAAATGCGATCCTATGTTTTTCAAATTAAACACTTTTAAAAGTGTCTTTCTGTAGGTGAAACCACAAATATTATTAATCCATACTGACTATGTACCCACTAGCTAGCTAAGCTGTGGTAAAGTTTTTATGAAAAAGATACTTTTAAGAAGACACTTGGGGATTTATTTAGGCAAACAAGAATACAAGTGCAATGTAACATAGATTAAAGAGCTTCTCTTGTCTGGATCAATTATCTATGCATATGTTTAAACATAATGGTGATAAGCCTTATACATGTCTTCATTGTTCAAAAGGTATGTATTAATACAAGTAACACAATTTTAAAAAAAACCTAAGTCCATATATTATAAAAAAGTGACTTTCAAATCTGAGAAATTTACACTTAAGTCCATTTTTTTTAAATTTCTTGTACTTGTGTTTATTTTCCATATTACTGAAAATATATTATACCATGTTTATATATAACAGGGTATGTGATGCAAAACTATATACAAATCAAGGTACCAACATCTCTAAATTTCCTAATAATATTATAAATGCGAATGTATGTGTTTGTGTGAATGTTTGTGACTTTTTCATACACAAACTAATATGAAACTTTACAGGTTTCTTCTGCTGCTTTATTTACGCACTGGTCATGTATTTTTTTTTCATTCTTGTTACTTCTCTAGTGTTCAATTCATATTCCTAACTTTTAGGATTCCGCACCTCGAAAGGAACAAACGTAACCCTTATAGGATCACTATGTTGTCTGTCCGTCCGTCTATCGTCTTTTTTTCTGGAACGCGTGGAGGTACGAAGCTGAAATTTATATCAAATTCTCTATATCTTGGATTTGTAAAAAAAAACGAACTTCTGAGCCAACTCAGTCAAAGATTACAGTTAGTATAAACGGCTTTTATACTAACTGTAACTGTCACTTTTCCCTACAGGTTTGTGAGGAACCCTCAGCGCGCGAGCCCCACTCGCACTTGGCCAACTTTTTATTTTCATGCCGAATTTCATCAAAATTAACTATACCTTATACGTATGCCAAAAGCTTAACGGACAGCCTTTCGTATTATTGTGTATATATTTCGTATTATATATTCACATAGTAAAGTTATTTCAAGTGGACATTATTTATTATTAAAACTGTGATATTTTAAAATCATTTTTCAATGGTTGGCGCACAGTTTCGCAATGCGGGCCGGCTACAGCACCATGGCACGAGTTCAAATCCCGCATCATAAGTTATGTACCTACTGGAGGTAGAAATTTTGCAACCAAAATTCTTTAAATATTTCACCAATATTGGAAAATTCAAAACTGAATTATTGAAACACGATACGGGAAGAGGAAAATTATGAGCAAGAGCAAAAGCCTCATTGTTTTGTTTCGAATATTAAACATTTTATTGTGAGATACATGAGAATGATGCGTTACCAACCATAGGGCTGGGATTTTATGATCCTTTCTTAAGTAAGTTCGTTTATGTCAGGTTTAGTACTTTTTTGAACAAAGTATCCTATTTCGGTTCGGATTCGCTAATTAAGTCTTTCGTACAAACAAAAACTTTCTTTGGGGTTTATGTATTATACCCACAATATTATGTTGTGATTGGCAAGCACCCAATACTTAAATCATTTGAACCCAGAAATGTGGGTCAAAATGATAAAAGTATTATTTATTTTATTTTACATAAAGTTTTGTTTGAAAATGTACGCCTCTGTGGTCTAGCGGTCCGGGTGTTGGACTTGACAGAATGAGGTCTCGGGTTCGAATCCCGGGTCGGCCAACAAAAAGAAAATTGGATTTTTCCAATTTTCTAATAAAGAAAAAATGTTGGTCGGGATTGGAAATATTCCCGGTTGGCGATAGGCTTGCCACCTATCACATTGTGGGACTTAGTGTCTTCGGCTAATCGTGGGTACCCTGGTTGTGCGTCTGCCTACCTCTTCGGGGATATGGGCGTGAAGATACTTTTTTTTGTATTAAATATCAAGAACTAAATAAACAGCATGCAAAAAAATTGCTATAAGGGTTGGTTGCAGTTCAATGCCATATATAGTTTTTCATGTGTTGGTCCGAGTCTGCTTTGTTGAATAGACTATCTGCCTTCTCTTGTGCTGCAACTCGTCTGGAAAGGGATCCCCCACCTTGTATATTCCTGCAACCATATTCACAATATTCCGGTTCAAAAGTCGGGTGACAATTGGTTAAAACCTTGGCCTCAAGACAGCGACACACCAATAACTTCTACTATGTCGTTGGTGTCTTAAGACTTAGATTATCTATAATTACCAGAAGAGTCGTTATATTACAGCATACAGCATATTTTTCACATTTTTCAATTGCTTATTTAAAAAAGGGGAATAGAATTTTTAAAAGTGGCAATATTGACCTTACATTTTACTATTATCTAACAAAAACTTAACTTTTACCCCCATTTCCGTATGTATAGTTTTCATGAAAAACCATTTTCTGATTTAGATCAAATTATAACGATTTACATTTTCATGTTTTGTCTAAAAATCGTAAAGCAGTTTGTAGTTTACGTCTACCTACTAACGACTGATATTAATAACCTACCTAAGATAAGATATCGTGCTATTTCAGATCAGTTGTCAAGTAAACGCTGTTATTTTTCAATAAGTAACAAACATTTCTTAGCAACAAACCTCTAGAAGACCTAACTTTATCTGTAGATAGATCCTATTAATATTATAAATGCGAAAGTTTGTTTGTATGGATGTATGGATGTTTGTTACTCTTTCACGCAAAAACTACAAAGCCAATTACGATGAAATTTGGTATGTAGGTAGCTGAAGACCCAGAATAACATATAGGCTACTTTTTATCCCGGAGTTCCCGCGGGATTGGGACTTACGCGGGTGAAACCGCGGGGCGCAGCTAGTTATTCATATTGGCCTTAAGTTTCAAATAGGAGTTTTGGCGCCATCGAAACAAAAAAAAATGGTCGCAGTATTTTCGTATTTATATAAGCATTTATGAGTTATTAGCGTATCGTGAATTTCCTCGTTCCTGCCAAATCTTACTAAATAAGCTGGAGTAAGGAAGCCAGTGCATTAATCAAGAACCGGACATGACTTCCAATGATGATTTGTCACTAGTTTTAAATAATTTAAATCCGATAACGTGAAATGAACTTGATTTCATCTTAAATTAGAGTAGTGGTAGATGCTAATGCTAATACATACATGTATACATATACATATGCACGACGCCAAGTGCCTTACGAGGTAGGCAGAGTATCAAGTGCCAAATCTCCATATCCTTGCAGACCTTTCCAACTTCCTTCACATTCATTGCCATTGTATACAAACACGCCAGTTTCGGAGTCTCTTGACACAACTATCAGATAATACCCGATCAATTTGACCTTGAATCGAGCTAGGTCTCCCAGGTACCTAAATATATCGACGTTTGTACTGCACATCTGCTTTTTCAATCTTTCATCTGCATTTTTTCTACATGACCAAATCACTGAAGAGTACAGTTTTTTATTTCATACCTACATTTTCTTTCAATCTAACTCTGTCTCGGATCTTACTGTTTCTCAAATCTAATGCAAGAAACCAAAAAACAGTCTTAACTATTTAACCTTAATAGCCTCGGAGTAAAGTGCACTAAGCTACACGAACGGACGGACAAACATGTCCAATCTAGGTTCCATTATTTGTTATTCGTCTACGGAACACCAATAAAACGAACATTTATTATACAAGTAACAAACCAACGCATTTATATAACATTACGTGTATAGTCGTGGGAGTAATCTTAAGGTGAAAGGGAAGAAAAATTGGCAAACTTTGCGGGTTTTATACCTGTAGTTTCCAAGTGTTGGCTATAACTGATTGTAAGACGTGGGTTCATGGTCTTTATTTCAAAAATGCTTTTAGGCCTAAATAGATGGTTTTATTCTCTGAGAAATATCTTTATTATATTTCATTGGATTCTAGATCTTTCTAACCCTTTTTATTTATGACGGGATAGAGTGAAAAGATAAATGCGTTGTATATATAAAAATCAATTGCTGTTTGTTAGTCTCGCTAAAATTTGAGAACAGTTCGACCGATTTGGCTTATTATGGTTTTTAATTATTTGTGGAAGTACAGAGAAGGTTAAAAATATAAGAAAAAAGGAGAGTAAGCTAGGAAGAGCAACAATTAAATTTTTCCCATACACAAACAGAACGGGTAGAATGATGTTCGTCGGAGACAGCTAGTATTAAATAAAATTAGTATCACCTATAAGCAGATATACAATGCAAATGTAGATGGATGTAGGTACCCGGGGAGACCAAGGCTGACATTTCACGATTAGATCCATCAGATATTATCCGAGAGTGGTGTCAAGAGTCTCCGAAACCGGCGTGTTTGTATGAAAAGGGTAATGAATGTGAAGGAAGCAAGACAGGTTTGTCAGGATCGTGAGGTCTGGCATTCGATACTCTCTGCCTACCCCGTAAGGGACTTGGCGTGAACATATGTATGTAGTGTCACCTAAGCCTCACATGACTGATTATGACGGCCTGTGACTTATGTTAAATAATTTCAGCCTGATTTTGCGAAATCGGATAAATATTCGATGCAAATTAACTTTACTTGTAAAATCCGAGATGCTCATGCCCAAAATGCCTTATTGAGAAGCAGGAGTTTCCCTGATGATATGAGACAATGTTCGCCTTTGGACACTATAGATGCTACTGAGTCGTCACCATGTTAGGGCTGGAATCTTAAGCAACATATTAATATGAACGTTTATGTTATTAATATGAAATAAAACGTTTAATAACAAAAGTATAAATAATAGGGAATAGCAAAATATTGTATTGATTGGTACTCGAAGGGTAATATATAAGATTTTCTCGATAAAGTAACCTAGATTATAACTGACCAATTAAATTGCAAGTTAAGATGCAGAACATACTCTTCAGCAAAACTAACTTTTAAACCGTTTCACTTCAAATGTATAGTCAAGAAGGCTGTCTCGTAAAATGATCTTGCATTGAGAGCTTAATTAAATTAAATGTGACTAAGCGCATTTAAAAAAATGAAAAATTTTTGAAAAGCCTAAGACGGTTTAAATGTAATTTAAAAGGATATAATAGTTATCTGTGTGACAAGAGATAATTAACGTAAAAAAAAACTTTTTTATAAGTTGATTTATCATATAGTCGCATATATAATATTCGTTTTTATAGTAATTCCCTTTTATGTATTTGATTATCGAAGATGATGAAGAAGAAGATATCGAAGAAGATGGTATCTATGGTCTTGACGAGGAAACCGTCGAGGGCTGCAATTAACATTTGTCTACGAACATGTAGCAATCAAGTCACAAACTATAACTGAAAACTGCATTAAAATCGGACAATTGTATTACATAAACATCCTCTCACCCAAACGCACATACCATCTCTGTTCCGTCGTGGGTAAAAACAAAATTTGCTTGCTATACGTAAAGAAACGTATGTTCTACGCCGAGTCCTATTTTTCTTTATGTGCCTTGTTAAAATGTACCTTTACGCGCATATCTTTAAATAAGTAGGCAAAGGCACAACCAAGTCTGTCGACAACCGGGCATATTTCCAATCCATGACCACGTTATTTTTACGTTATAACAGTCCGTGTCGGAATGGACTCCTTGAAGTCTCGGGTTCCATTCCCGGATCGGATGGTAAAAACATGGTAATGTACATTTAATTTTTAATTTTGTAATAAAAATAACTTTGCCAGTGATTGAATATGTACCCGGTTTTCGATAGAGTAGCCACCTATCACGTTGAGGGATTTAGTGTCTTCATCTAGTCATAGGTGCTCTGGTTATAACTCTGCCTAATTCTTTGGGGTCATGAGCGTGGATATACTTCATAAATCTCAAAACTGCGTGTATTTGAAATACTTATAATATTAGTACATCAGTAGGATTACATTAGGATTTCGATGTCATGTTAATTAGACATTGGAATCGGGTATGACATTTAGGTTCTATTGAACACAATACTAACGAATTATTAATATTCTGCTAGTTATCAACAATAAATAATTCTTAATAATAATAATTCTTTATTGTACACAGGTGAAATAACACAAAAGAAATAACAGTTTTAGGAAAAAATGTACAATAGGCGAGCTTATCTCGTGAAGATTTCTTACAGCTAACCCTAGATAGAAAATTTGAACATAAATTTATTCTGGTTGAAGTGTACAAATAAGCAAATAATAAATAATAAATAAATAAATATCTCTGGACAAGTTACACAAATTGAATCTAACCCCAAAGTAAGCAAATTATATGCTTGTGTTATGGGTGTTAGTCAACGATACTAATACATAGAAATACTTAAATAGATACCAGAATAAATTTAATAAACACCCAGACCCGGAAATGCAGACATCTAAATGTTCATCACACAAATGCCTGCCCCCGTCGGGAATCGAACCCGAGCCCCGCGGTTAGTCGATGTAGTTAGGCGTGTACGCTAGCCACTCGACCAACGAGGCGGTCAAATAGAACTAAACTACACTTAAACTAATACAATATTAACAATTTATGGACCAAAACAATAAAATATATATTATATTTAGTTAAGTATTTGACAGATAGTGCAACTTCAATTGTTTTTTGAAAGTGTACAGTGTTTCGCTTCTTCGAATAGAAGAGGGTAGAGATTTCCACAGCCTGATAGCATGAACCGTAAAGGAATGTGAAAAGAAAGTGTTACGATGAGATGGAACACGCAATAGGCAAGCAACAGTAGAACGATTAGGAGAATCCGGAGAATGAAGAAAATTAAAATGTTTTTTTTAGATATTTGGGGCAATAGGGATTAAATAAAATGTTGCAGAGAAGGCAAAGGATATGAATATTTCTACGCAGACGAATAGGGAGCCATTTGAGTTTGGCTCTATATTCAGAAATGTGGTCAAATTTACGGAGACCAAAGATGAACCGAATACATTGATTTTGTAACCTCTCAAGCTTATTCAATAAGTCCTCTGTGGCATCAGGATAACAGCAGTCACCGTAATCAATAATAGGTAAGATGAGAGAGTTCATAAGGGATGTTTTTGTTTCAAAAGGAAGGAAATTTTTGAGTGATTTAAGAGAGTGGATAGCATGGTGTACTTTCTTACTGACGCTATTAACATGAGCCACCCAAGAAAAATCTTCGTTGAATAAAATACCTAAGTTTTTAACCAATGCAGTGAGCGAAATGGGTGTATCATCACACATAAGAGAGGGTATGCAAGTTAATTGTTTTCGCATATACCTACTTCCAATGATCATAGCATGAGATTTTGAAGGATTTACCATCAGACCAAACATTTCTTCTTTCGTATAGCGGATTATTAACATTTCCTAAAAAAATAAACGTTTTTATTTATTAACATTTCCTAAAAAAATAAACGTTTTTTAGGAAATGTTAATAATCCGCTATTATTGTCTTTAAAAGTTTAAATAATGGCACATCCAATTCAAATTTCCAATAGTCATGAAATCGAGTTTAAAGAGCAACCTTATGGGTTATGAATTTTATCGGAAATTACTAAGGTTATGCATTTACTCAGGACGTTATATTACTCAAACCAATTAATTACAGAATATAAATAAGTTCAACATTGTTATTACCGAACAGTATCTTGGACTACATACGTTGCAATTTGCTCTACCCAGAAGCTTTAACATTATGCACACTATTTCAAGTGGGGCACAACGTTACATTGATATAACACTTCGTACGTTCCGCTTGGATAAAGAAAGTAAAACCCGGTGAAGTTGTTAAGACCGCGAACATTAAAAACATTAGCCTAATTCAAAAAAGTTCCAAACGAGGAATTCGGATTTTAACATATTAAAAAATGTTTCATATTTTTTTAAAGGAGAGAAGGAAAACAAGGAAGAGGGTCACCTAACAGTAATTAATCTGCACCACCCGATAGCAGCTGCAAAAAAATGGTTGCCTGTAAAGTCGGTTTTACGGGCGAAAATTTTAAGTGACAACGTCTTTTTTACGGTAGAATATTTATTGGTATGAATATTATTAAAGAGTTGGAGAGAGACGGAAGGCATTCGCCGGGCGGGCCTCTCTCTCGTTCGGTGACTCATCGTAACGTTACCGGGCGTTACACTTTTTCATGAGTGACTCCGAGCCGCAACCTAATATAAGACGATGTCACGTCAAAAAGAATCTGAAAATTGAGTTGTCTTTCTTTTAAGTTTCCGTTTTTACAACCCCAATGGAAAAGAGGGGTGTTATAACTTTGAAGTGTATGTCTGCGGCTTCATATTTTTTAAAGGGATGGGCCTATTTCGTTACAATTTATTGTTTGAAAGATTAACGTGATCGAGATGGTTCCTAGCTACATTACGTATAGGTCAGTTTGTTGTGGGTTATTGTTTTTTTTTTTAATTAAAATTTATTGGTTTTGTCGCCTCTATGGTCGAGCGGTCCGGGTGTTGGACTTGACTGCATGAGGTCTCGGGTTCGAATCCCGGGTCGGCCAACAAAAAGCAAATTGGATTTTTCCAATTTTCTAATTAAAAAAATGTTGGTCGGGATTGGAAACGTGCCCGGTTGGCGATAGGCTTGCCACCTATCACATTATGGGACTTAGTATCTTCGGCTAGTTGTGGGTGCCCTGGTTGTGCCTCTACCTACCTCTTCAGGGATATGGGCGTGAAGATACTTACTTACAAAATAAATAAAACGTCGTTCTTTATCAATTTTATTTCAATTAAGATCTTCCAAATTTTAATGATGTGTAGTTAATAATTAACTAACACGAAATATAAAAAAATAAGTTAGTTTTGTAGTTTCACTGCGTTTAAATTATATGTATAATTACAAATATTATGATGTCTATAAAAAATAATAATTAAAGAGGATATCTGTTTTCGAAAGCTTTAAGGACGTTGTGTCTATTTAAATCTGCATATTTAAAACGGATTCCCTGTTTTAAAGTAAATCAGATTTCGAATTTGTTTGCGAAGATCAAATAAGTACTTTACCTTTTTTAATTTCTCTACGGAATACGGGATCCATCTATATGCATGGACAGATAGCAGCTGTAATTTAGGGCCCCGTGAATAATAAGGGCCCTCTGCAAAAGGACAAATATGTTTACGGTATTATTGGAACGCCAATAGGTAGACGAATTCCCTACTCTAGGATCTTGTACCATAGAGCTAAACAAGTTTAATGGCTATCTTGTGCTCTGAAAACGACAGTAGCGCACATTTACATTGTATGTCGTAGTAGCAAAAGATGAGGCTTTCCAGTACTGATGAAATTTAAAATAACTGTATCAAGCTACTAATTGCACTATTATTCCAGCAATGTGAATTACTAAGTACGTGTTAAATAGTATAAGGGTCGATTTGAGGAAGGTTTAATATGTACTTTGTCCTGTCACCTTGCTTAAAATTAGTTGCTGAATATCCCCGTGATATCTGACTAGGTGGTAGAGTTTTGCAGCGACTCACCCGGATTGGTACCACCGCCTTACCTATTCCTGCCGCCATAACGTCATGACGTGTTCCGGTTCGGAGGGTAAGGCAGCCGGTAAACTTACTTTTGCTCGAGGCCTAACATCCCGGCCTCTGGTTGGCAACGCACCATTACCACCTTTGGTGTCTCTAGGCGGCGGGAATTTCTTACCATCAGGAAATTCGTCTGCTTGTTTGCCTTTCAACGTCATAAAAAAAATAATCCCAGCCTCTTGTTCAGAATGTGACATAAAATTGGATTCTCAGCCAATAACATGTTTCCATGTTATTCTCGTGTAGCATGTCATTGATTGGATATCAATTGTAGAGTGCTTAGAGATAATGCGGTAAATGTGAATAAATTACCTATGTGGATTCTTCACTTCCAAGAAATCTGCCTGTATTTTTAATTGTTATTCCCATAAAAGGCAGATCAAAACGCTGCTGAGGTTTTGCTTTGAGAGGCATTGCTTTACAGGGCAATAACTTCTCTAGGGCTAAAAACTAGAGGTCAGCAATAAAATAAAATTTCTTTGTGTTGGTAGTTCCTTATGTAAAATAAGTCCAATCGACCTTCTTGTCTAACAGTTTCTGAGAAATGAGCATAGGTTACATGTAACCTACACCAAACGTTACCAACACGAAAATGATCGCTGGTGGTAAAGTGCTGTACAACAAATCATCCCAATAGGAATTCAAAGTTATACCTATTCTATAGGTACCATACCAAGCCCCATAATGGTAGTTTTTTTCACTCCCCATAATGGNAATAGACCATCTGCTTTCTAGCCAGGCAGCTCGTAAAAGGCGAGCATAGGCTTACCGTCACTAGCACCGTGACTTCTGACTAGGTGGTAGAGTTTCGCAGCAACTCACCCGGATTGGTATTAACGCCTTACCTATTCTTGTCGCCATAACGTCATGACGTGTTCCGGTTTGGAGGGTAAGGTAGCCGGTAAACTTACTTTTGCTCAAGGCCTCACATCCCGGCCTCAGGTTGGCAACCTTTGTTGTCTCTAGGCGGCGTGAATTTCTTACCATCAGGAAATCCGTCTGCTTCCAATATCATTAAAAAAAAGTTTAGTGAGCAGAATTTACTCACAAGGCACGTAGGCCACAGGACAGAGAAGCAAATGGTACATCTGTGGTGAATATATGCCACGGCTGTTATCTAATTTGTTTCCGAAAAACCGGGTGCTCGTTCTCTGTCTTCTAACATAAAAAGACGTATTTACTTAGTATAGATGTTTGTTAGAGATGATGTTTTCAATTCTATAAAGTATTTAAAATGTTAGTTTATAGCCACACAATAATATTTGAATTTTTTTTAAATGATCCACCAATTTGGGGCCCACAAATATTGTAAGACCCATAAGCCCCAAAATTACGATACGGCACTGTCTATATTCGTTATGTTAATATAATCTATCAATATGGACCTTCTGTTCATGTTTATTTATGTCGAATATTACCAAATGGGAGCTGTAAGATTAATTGACGAGGTGGGTATCTACTAGTATTAATTACCGCGCCCTTTTGTTTTGTGAATAAGGGAATGGGCGGAAAAGGACAAAGACACGTGACAGATTAAATGTAGTAATGGACATTCCTTGTATACTTGCTGAATTTTCGAATTTTCTTATTTTATAGCTTCGTTGGTCGAGGAGTTAAGTTGTACATTATCGACTAAGCTCGGGTCAATTCCAGATAGGCCAGCCAGCGTTATGAACATCTAGACGTGTGCGTTTCCAGATCCGGCTGTCATTCCCCTCAAGAGGCCAAGTCTTGTCGCGGCGGGGGAGCTGGGGCACCAGTGATACCAATTAAAACGGTTGTAATGGTGCGTTACCAACCTGCGGCCGGGATGTTAGGCCTCGACCAAAAGTGAAATAGTAATACAATGTAATTACAAACATCTGAAAACTAAAATTTCTTTCGTTGACACCCATCATGGATATTGAGGATATAAATAAATAAATATCGCTGGACAAACCACACGAATTGAATCTAACCCCAAAGTAAGCAAATCATATGCTTGTGTTAGTCAACGATTCTAATACATAGAAATACTTAAATAGATACCAGAATATATTTAACAAACACCCAGACCCGAAAATGCAGACATCTAAATGTTCATCACACAAATGCCTGCCCCCGTCGGGAATCGAACCCGAGCCTCGCGTTTGGTCGATGTAGTTAAGCGTGTACGTTAGCCACTCGACCAACGAGGCGGTCAAAATATATCATATTTTCATACTGTCATACTTGTATATACCCTCATAACCATGATGGGTTTAGCTTGAGAAAACGAAATACTTCATTAAAAACAAAATTAAGCGACGCTAGCTCTATAAATTGAACATAATATATTGAACAGTTTGAAATTCATAGGTTAATATAGTCTTTACATCGTTATTTCAAAAACAAACCTGTAGGAGTACTTTTGATTTATTAAATACTAGCAGTTTCACGTAGTATCGCCTGCGTAACTTGGCTTCTACTGTCTTAACAAAGCCTATGTCTCTCAGGGATAATGTACATTCTAAAGGTGTGAGAATTTTTGAAATCAGTCCAGTAGTTTCGGAGCCTATTCATTTCAAACAAACAAAAAATCAAAACTTTCGATTTTATAATATTAGTATAGATTCATGATTTATTAAATATTCTGTGTAATTTTGTATTTATGTTCATATGTTATTTATTATGTTTACTTTGAAGCAAAAATAAATAGGTAAAAGCGGAAATGCAGGTTTATATAAACATCCGCTTCTATAGAAACGGATGTAACGCCATCTTTTGTATCCATAATTATTTGTTTCAGTTATTTTTGTGCTGTGTCGTTTAAGGTTTTTTGTAATGAGATAATATATGGGTTGGCTGTTCTGTGAAGGGATCTTAGACTTAATCTAACATCTTCACACCCAAGGGGTTTGCAGAGGCACAACCAGGGCACCCGCAACTAGCTGTAGACACTAAGCTCCACAAGTGATAGGTAGCAAGCCTGTCTCACCAGCCAGCCGGGCACACATCAAATCCCGAACAATATTTTTGAAGTGAAAACTTCGTTTTTGGGAATGTGCAAAAACTTCTGAACTCGCGTCAGATCTAAAAATTGAAAGACGACGCAGGGCGCTTGCACCAATGTTCGTCTTGTCATGTTTGTGTCAATAAATGAATATTGTATTCTACCACATAAATGATAGCACATTTATACTGATATAATTAATGCAATTCGTGAAAATTATTCCCTAACCATTAAAAAACATTAAAAATGTACAAGTTTAACATTCAAGTTTTCGCTTTTACCGGCACTCCCGGAGTGCAACCCGTTTTATTTTAATAGAAAATTGGAAAAACCACATTTTTATTTTTGTTCCTGATCTGGGAATCGAAGCGGGT
>NJDD01000293.1:0-23803 GCA_002245505.1 Calephelis nemesis
ACGACTTCGCATTAGAAATCTTGAAATTATCAGTGGTTCTCTAATATATGAAGCACGTTATTATACATATAAACCTTCCTCTTGAATCACTCTACCTATTAAAAAAACCGCATTAAAATCCGTTGCGTAGTTTTAAAGATATAAGCATACATACATACAGACAGACGCGGAAATCGACTTTGCTTTATACTATGTATAGATATAATAATCAAGAATGGAATTCCACCAAGCTCCGACGATAAGAACTATAGAATCTAAGTGGTAGAGCTTCGCAGCGACTCGCCCAGATTGGTACCATCGCCTTACCTATTCCCGCTGCCATAATGTAAGTTTGCCGTTGACCTTTTTTGGTTCGGAGGATAAGGTCGCAACGCATTACCTTTGGTGTCTCTAGGCGGCGTGATTTTTTTAACATCGGGAAATCCGTCTATTTGTTTGCCTTCCAATATCATAAAAGGCGCTGGATACCAAACTGGGTGAGCCCATGTCGAAGAACTCTGCTACCTAGTTGAGGTCACGGTCACAGTGAGTGCCTTTTGTGTCATGTACTAAACAGATTTAGCCGGTTGGCATGCGTAATCGGAACAAGCCAAAATAGTGGTAATGTAGTCTCATTGTCATTAATAATGCATTAGCCGGTAAGCTACGCTACCAGAATACCAATAAAAAGTGACCAAATCAATCAAATCGTAAGATTTTAATCCTGGCCCTTTGACTCTCGATTTAATGAAAATTGGAAATTGGAATCGGATATGAAACGACGGCTTCGTTGGTTGTATGGCTAGTGTACACGGCTAACTTCACCGTCCAACCACGAGGCTCGGGTTGATTCCCGACGGCAGCGGGCATTTGTGATGAACATTTAGGCTATGAACTTACGGCGCGGTATTCACCTTCGTCCACCGCGTTTGCGGACCTGCGGCTTCTGTAGAATGTTGATTTATATGAAAAAAGTCAGACCACATTTCGCGGCGCGTTTTACACCCGCAGCGCCATAGAATTGTACAAGTTTGCGGGTGATGGTTCCAACCGCGACGGCTTAGTGACCGCACAAATTACCGGTCTCGTGAGTTTTGAAATAAAACCGCTGTTCCAAGACTCGGCGGAACCTTAGATGTCTGCATTATCGGTTCTGGGTGTCTATTAAATTTATTCTGGTATTTATTAAAGTAGGTATTTCTATGTATTAGAATCGTTAATAACAAAAGCATATAGTTTGCTTACTTTGGGATTAGATTCAATTTGTGTAACTTATCTAGGAATATTATACTTAATTAATATAATATGTCTATTTAGGTACCTACTCTTGATCACAATACTAGCGGATATTATTAACATATTTTAGTTCCAGCAAAATTTTAAGAAGCCGATAAAATTTATTGTTTACTAGCTTCGTATCGCTTGACGTTAACAGCTACTTACAATTTGCATGGATTTTTTTCATTTCATAAAATCCTTTACCTGACAATAAAAAAACATTAAAAAAAAACAAATTAGCAAAATTGGTCTATCTGTTCAGGCGTAATGTGATGACCAAAGCAAATAGGGATTCATTTATAGGGTTCCGTAGCCAAAGATTAAAAAGGCAACCCTTGTAGATTCGTCATGTCTGTCTGTCTGTCTGTCCGTACGTATATCACAGCCACTTTTTCCGAAACTATAAGAGGTATGCTGTTGAAACTTGGCAAGAAGACGTATCCTGTAAACAGTAGGTATTAAGAATCTCACACAAAAATGGAAAAATACCAATAAATGTTGGAAACCCCCACATTTATTGGTATGTTAGAACTAAAACCATAAGTGTCTTTTTTTTATGATAATGGAAGACAAACAAGCAGACGAATTTCCCGTTGGTAAGAAATTCAATTAATTCAATTCAATTCTCTAGGCGAGAGACACCAAAAATGGTAATGGTGTGTTGCCAACCTCAGGCCGAGATGTTAGGCCACGAGCAAAAGTAAGTTTACCGGCTACCTTACCCTCCGAACCGGAACACGTCAACGGCAAACATTGAACGCTATGGTGGCAGGAATAGGTAAGTACTTTAAAGTAAGAAATGATTAATTATGTAATAACAACTCTATATAGATATCTTTAAAATACATTCGGATTCCGAAGCTTGATAAATATAGCCGAAGCGCATAATTTAAAAAGTACTACTATAAGTACTGCGTGAATTGTATCTATTAAACTTGGTAACAGGCTTTGACTGTACTTGATCCTGATACGGTATAATTATGAGTGGTACTTAATCATAGGTTTAACTTCGGAGTTCTGACTAAGTAATCAATGTCAAGTACTTCTTGTGTTGTAACTTGTTGCCAGTTCGACCGCATACTTGGCATTGGAGACGAGATCTTCCGGATTACGTGACAAGCCTTTATCAGTGCTAGTGCACTAGGAAAATGGACACAATACGATACGACTCTAGTTATTGACATTTGTAGTTCAGTAGGGTTACTCTTGAATCTCGATTTCATGCAAATTAGAATTGAATGTGTCTAACACTTACTCTTGAACACAATACTGGCAGATTAAAATTTAGTTAATAATAACTAACTAAAAAACGAATTCGTTATATGAAAGGAAACCGAGGTTTAAGAGTAACCCTGGAGACCTGTAGGGTTACTCTTGAAGCTCGATTCGTGGAATATTGGAAATCAGAATCGAGGTCATTTCAGGTATTCTTGAACACAATACTGGGGAATAGTTAATAGCAGGCAATAAATCTTTACATGGGATTCGTCGAATTAATTTGTATATTTTCCATCGTCGGCGCTTGGTAAAACTTCCAAATATTCATATTTTTAAATAAGGAAATACCTACTAGTCCTGTTTTTACGTATCACTTATATTTTTTTATATATGGCTAATATTTAAACTACTAAACAATTACTTACTAACTACTATTTTTGTGTTGAAAACAGCCACTATAAGCAAAACCGGTAGGCTATAATATAAAATAACAAATTGTACATGATACGTAAAACGGTAAAATTATTTCTTATTTAAAACAATTTAAATTTATTTGGAATTAAATGTTAGTAATCCGCTAGTACTGTGTTTAAAAGTACCTTAAATGATATATACGATTCCAATTTGCATTTCGCATGACATTTAAATTCAAATGTAACCCTAAATTTCTCCCGTGATTGGTTCGGGTCTTTTGAGTAGAATAGAATATCATCTGCCTCTCAGTCAAGCATCTCGTAAGCGACAAGCGTAGGTTATATCAACAAGATCACTAGTGGTAGACTGCTGTGCAGCAACTTGGCCGGGTATCCAGTAATCCTTCCGCTGTTTCGCGCCATAAGGACAGTCATATTCCGGTCCGGAGGGTAGATAGGGTGAACTAGCACATTGACCTAACATCCCGGCCATAGGGCAGCGAAACACCTGAATCATCTATAGTTTCTATAGGGTATGGTTGTTTCTTACCATGAGGAGACCCGGGCGCTTGTTCGCTGACCATAACATAAAAAAGACTAATAAATAATTAATAACAAAGAAAAATAATGTTTGTATACCAAGATGACTTGCTTATTGAAAATGAAAGTCGTATTTTTAAGTTTTTCTGCGTTTAAATTATACAGTTTTATTATATTTACCTATATGAATATAATATATTGATTTACAATTATAGATATTGATGGCTTCATGCAAAAGCAATCCTAATAATATAATAAATGCGAAAGTTTGTGAGTATGTAAGTATGGATGTTTGTTATTCTTTCACGCTCGAATGGCTGAACGGATTTGTCTGAAATTTGGAACACAGATAGATTGTGACATGGATTTACATATAGCTACTTTTAATCTCGATTGCACAACGGGTACCTGTGAAAACGCGGGAGAAACCGCGGGCAAAGCTACTATTGCATGTTTTTTTTTTCAGTATAGCATTTTTTAGCATTAGCATAGTAAGCAATACAATGTTAGAAAAAGATTTTAATTTCTATTAGGGGTATTCAAACGCAGTAAACCACATTACTTACTGCAAAACTGGAACCGGCTCACTTTTCAATAACGTTATGTCGTCTATCGACATGACGTTATTTATACATATTATTGAAATCCAATTACGTTCCGGTGATAGTTCCATAACAAATAAAATTAAATGTTAATGTTTTGGTAATAAATAATTAATCTAGTTATAAATATAAATAATTGGCTTAGATGTTAAAGCATATATACTTTATTAAATAATATTTTTTTATAAATGTTATAATATTTGCACACCAAAATATGGTAGAATATGTTGATATACTTAAAAATTTTTGTAACATCTCATTTACACACATATTCCGCAAATAAAAAAATTTCTTTTCTTTCTTTTCAAAATCGTCGAGCACAATTAAGGTCTAAATGAAAAAATTAATCTGAATCTGTATTTACTAGAGTTTTATTGTTAAGATTTGGTTTGACTTAAAAAACTGGTAAAAAGTATAGTTGCGCTATTTTATAACTTTCGCCCTATATTAATCTATCTATGTATAATATATCTTAATATATATAAGATAAGAGATAACTTCAGGTCAGTTACTAGGCAACCACTGCTATTTTTCAATAATTTAGAAAACTAACTAGAAAAATCCCATTCATGAACCATATTTAACCATACCCTTAACCAATTGCCATTAAATTTATAAAACACCTTGTTTATACTCTATCAAATATAGGTGGGTATCGAAATACTCAGTATAATGATATGCGTAGTCTAAACTTTAGATAAACATAAAAATGGTTGCCTGTAAAGTCGGTTTTACGGGCGAAGATTTTACGTGACAACGTCTTTTTCTCGGTAGAATATTTATTGATATGAATATTATTAAAGAGTGGGAGAGAGACGCAACGCATTCGCCGCTTCGGCGGGCCTCTCTCTCGTTCGGTGACTCATCGTAACGTTACCGGGCGTTACACTTTTTCATGAGTGACTCCGAGCCGCAACCTAATTTAAAACGTTGCCATGTCAAAAAACGCGTCGAATTTAGAACAACACCCGTGTTTCCTTCAGTCGAAAACTTAATTGTAACTTAAAAGTTTTATAAAAAAATAAACCAATTAAAAACGACAAAATTAAACGTTAATTTTTTTGTTAGGTGCTTTTAGTTATTAGGTACAGTTTTTTTTTTATATCATTTAAACGGAGCAAAGCTGCAATAACGCCAATAACCGACTTCGACTTCAACAAGTAATTTATTTAATTACCTATATACACAAACATTAAGTATTTTGACGATTTTCCCGGGATTCTATCACACAACAGAACTACCTCAGAAGTACGTTCTTTCAAATAAATAAAGATTTTTTAAAATCGATTTAAAAATGACGGAGTAATCGATTGGCAGACATAACAAAATATTGAAGTCGAACTTATAACCTCCTTTTTTTAAAGTCGGTTAAAATTGTCAAAAAAGTGTGCCTTCAAATATAGATATCCCCAGGTACATATGAAGATGATCAAGTTGTTTTATTGCAATTAAGGATATATTCAAGTTTACTATATGCGTGTGGTATCTGATGTCAGTGAAATGCTGGAAAATTCTACCTCCTCCACGGTCGTGTGATTAAGTAGGTTCAAGACAGTTACACATTTACATTACAAATAGGTACTAGGATTAGCAAATTTGTACACGTCAGATTGTGAGACAGATCAGTAATTAACTAGCCCTTTATAAAGAGAATTTGCAAGCGTTGGTAAGGGTCCTCTGCGTAGAATATACTATCTACCTCCCTATTAGACAGCTCAGGTGACATTACCAAGAAGACTTTGATGGTAGAGTACTGTGCAGGAACTTGTCCGGTTAAGCATTCACTGCCTTATTCCTGCCGCCATAATGACAGCATGTTTTAATGTGGGAGTAGGGTAGCCGGTAGACTTGCACAAAAACCTAACCTAATAGAGGATAGCGACGCACCTATATAATCTATGGTGTATAAAGTTCACGATTGTCTCTTACCATAAGATTCGCTACAAAAAAGAGTGTCTATTAGCCTATGTGTAAATCGCCTTTATGGCCTGGCTGTCCGGCGTCAGCGGTCGGACCGCTAGACCGTCGTCGGACTTGACTTCTTGAGTTTCCAAGTTTAATCCCCGGGTTGGACATCAAAGAAAAATAGAAAATGTACACTTTCATATTTCGAATGAAAATAATATAGCCCTTAGTTAGATATGTGTCCGGTTGGCGATAGGCTTGCCACCGCAGGACTAAGTGTCTTCCGCTAGTCATCAGTGCCCTGGTTGTGCCTTTGCCCATATCTTCGAAGAAAAGGGCGTGAATATACTTTTTTCTCTATTAACTTTCTAGCGACAATACTACAGACAAGAAGGCCAGGATGTTAGACCTAATGTGCAAATCCACTTACTGGACTGTACCAGCGCCATAAGTACAAATTATAAGAACATAGTTTACACTTCAGCCCGGAAATAGAGACAACTAAAGCGTGATATTTAGTGTTTTTAAACTATTTATTATTATTATTTTTTATATACACGCTTTTTAAGGTAAACACTTGTACTTTTCCACTATATACTATAAGAAATACTTTATGTTATACTATAGCCACCCAGTAGCTAGAAATAAAAGTCTAAATGCATCATCAGGGCCTTAAAACTGAAGAATACCAGTAACTACTAGTAAATAGTTTTTCAATAGTTACTGTACAAACTAGTTGTACATAACAGAGCCCTTACCATGAGTTTACGGCCTGTCAAGTTTACTATACTCGCTACCGTCGCTATCAATTATTTGTATGGAAACTTCAAACAGCGCCTCAATTGGTAACTAAGAGAAACACATTTTTAGACCAAAAGTGTCATAGATTTCGAGACGTAACTTACTGAACGTAATCTATACAAACTCATGGCAAAGGCTCTGTTAAGAAATGACACTGCGTAGTTTAAAATCACGCAACCGTTTAGCAAAACTATTTTAATATAATATCTTTGACATTGGGCCTAAGCACATTGCGGTTAGCATTGCGGAGCCGCGCGCGCCGCTAGAATTGGCAGTAGCAACGCTGCCGATTGTAGCGGCGCGACACTATTTATTTATTTAAAACAAAGTTAAATATATGTTTTTATAACAAACTAGCTGTCCCGTTGAACTTCGTTCCAACCGTTCAGTTTGTATGAAAAAAAAGTAAAATTTTGTTTTTCTTAGTTTTCTCGCAATTTTTTTTCCTTTTTCTTATCTTTTAAACCTTCCCTGGATTTGAACAAATAATTCAAAACAAAAATTAGCGAAATCGGTTCAACCGTTCTCGAGTTTTAGCGAGACTAACGAACAGCAATTGATTTTTATATATATAGATATACTGTACAGTCCTAGCAGTTTACGCCGCATCTGCAATTTGCGCAGATTCATGATCATTCAATGGGACTAAACACATAACCGCGTTGCGGCGCCGTAGACGTTTCTCTGCCATGGACCATCGTGAGAAACATATATTATGTGTTTAGTCCCATTGAAGTGCTGAATAAAATATGAATTGAATTATCATTTATATCGTGATGATTGCTGCTACGGAACCCTACATGAGCGAGTCCAATTCGCACTCGACCGCTTTTAAGTTTTATTTCCCCTTCATCTTAACATATATAAATCTCCTGTCACGATGTTTGTCCGCGATGGACTCCTAAACTACTTAACCGATTTCAATGAAATTTGCACACCGTGTGCATTTTGATCCAACTTGAGATATAGGATAGCTTACATCTCAATATTATGATAAAAAAAATTACCGTCCGAGCGAAGCTGGAAAAGGCAGCTAGTATTATATAAATATCACATTATCACAACATAGTATAAAACAAAGTCGCGTTCTCTGTCCCTATGACGTATGCTTAAATCTTTCAAACTACATAACAGATTTTGATGCGGTTTTTTTAATAGATAAAGTGATTAAAGAGGAAGGTTTATATGTACGAGGGCCAAACTGAAAGTTTTTAGAACTGGCAACTTAAAAGCATTATATTAAAAAAATAAGTTTAAATTTTGAAAATAGAACTCTTTACCAATAATATTGAGTATACATTTCATTCATTTGTCATTTGTTTTACGATTTGGCGGCAAATTGAAAATTGTCTGTGCACGTCAGATTGAGTTTAAGCCGAGAAAATTTTCGTGCAATGATTTTTTATGACTTTCGATGTCATATAAGTCAACAAGAAAGTTATGATAGACTTCGATTGGCTTTTCACGATGAAGCCCCATCTCTCGCCACAGTTTACAACTGGTTTAATGAATTCAAACGTGGTCGAACTAATCTCACCGATGATTTGCGTGAGGGACGGCCTTCTACAGCGACGACTGAAGACAATATCAGTGTTGTGCGGCGTATGATAGAGACTGACAAAAAAGTGACCTATCAGCAGATTCGGACAAGTCTAGGCATAGATATGAGTCAAGTGCACAAAATCCTCCATGTACATTTAGCGGTCAGGAAGCTTTGTGCCCGCTGGATACCGCATAATTTGACCGAGGCTCAAAAACTCCGCCGTGTTGATTGGTGCCGAGAAATGATCCAAAAATTTAACGGAGGTGACTCAAATGCTGTGTTCGACATACTAACGGATGACGAAAGCTGGATTTACTGTTATGATCCGGAAACCAAAAGGCAGTCTGCTCAGTGGGTGTTTCCTTCCGAAGAGTTGCCAACTAAAGTGAAGAGAGGTCGAAGTGTTGGAAAAAAGATGGTGGCCTCGTTCTTCGGAAAGACAGGTCATTACGCGACAGTTGTCTTAGAGGATCAGAAAACGGTTAATGCAGAATGGTACACTAACAACTGTTTGCCACTTGTCTTGGAAAAAGTTCGAGAGAAACGACCTCGCAGCAGGATCCTCCTTCATCACGACAATGCCTCCTCGCACACCGCCAGGCAAACGATCGACTATTTGGCGACCTCAGACGTGGAATTACTGGGTCACCCGCCGTATAGCCCCGACCTCGCACCCTGCGATTTTTATTTATTCCCGAAAATAAAAGAAAAACTTCGAGGAAAACATTTTATGGACGCCGAAGAAGCAGTGACTGCGTTTCAAAACGCCGTCGAAGAGACCCCTAAGGCCGAGTGGGCAAGGTGCTTTTCTCAATGGTTCCATCGAATGCAGCGATGTATTGATGTAAATGGACGCTATTTTAAAAATTTATAATAAAACTAATAACTTGCTAGAATGCTTAGTTTTTGATTTTCTAAGAACTTTCAGTTTGACCCTCGTATATTGTATACCCGTGCGAGGCTGGGGCGGGCCGCAAGTTAATTATAAGAGATTCGTATGTGGAGCAATTAATCCCAAGCACTCTTATCCGATAAACATTCAATGGCATGTGGTGCCAATGCAATGGTATGTGGTGGTAGTGGTAATCTTTTTCATACAATATTTTAGTTTGATACGCTTTTTAAATTTATTTAATGGAAGATATTTCCGATTGTGTTAATTTGGAAGGTAATTGTAAAACCGTGAAAACCCATGAAAGAATGGCTTACCCTTTGGAGATGAGAAACATTCACAACAAGAATGTTTTATTCCTCGTATACACACGATATATTTTATTTTAATTGAAAGGAAATTCCTCTAAACAGTTTTTCCTTCTGGAAAGTTTTAGTTTGAATATTAATTTGTTTGAATATTTCTCTAAGGAAAACCCTTGGGCCTTAGCTATAATTAGCTCCAGTGGCCGTTTTTAAACAAATATATTATCCAGTAGTAACTTTGAATGGCAGAACTCCCCTAGAGAATTATCCCTGTGTTGGTCCGGGCTCCTTTGCAGAATAAACCATCTGCATTCCTGCCAGGCAGCTCGTAAAAGGCGAGCATAGGCTTACCGTCACTAACACTGTGACATTCTACTAGGTGGTAGAGTTTCGCAGCGACTCGCCTAGATTGGTGCCACCGCCCTCCCTATTCCTGCCGCCATTACGTTAGCGATTGCCGTTGACGTGGTCCGGTTAACTTTTCCTCGAGTCTCTTGAACATGACGGCCTCAGTTTGGCAGCGCACCATTACCACCTTTGGTGTCTCTAGAGGCGTGAATTTCTTACCATCAGGAAATCAGTCTGCTTGTTTTACTTTCCAATATCATAAAAAAGATAAGAATTAATTCCATATGACATAATGCTGTGCCAATAACAGATAAACGATCCCAGCGGCTCAGACCAATAAAAATATTTTGAAGTGAAACTTCTTTAGAATCGTTGTGGTTTCAAAACGGGTGCAACGGAATAACGACAGGTAAGAGACACAAATATATATTTATCTCATTCTTTTGTCGATTTACTGAAGTTTCACTTCTATCGTGTGTGAATCGCAACCTGTTTTTTATTAAACTGAGCCTAGGGGTGTCAATATCAAGTAACCTGTTTTTTTTTAGCGGCATTAGTATGCTACTGAGCTCAGTCAAATTGCAAGTTTTGCAATGTACGGGCCCCATTGCCACCTTTTATTTATGATGATTACTAACAAAGTTGTGAAATTTACAAGGTTTTTATTAATTTTGTTATTGGTCTCTACTTGCCTCACATTAGGCATTGAACATTAAATACATTTAGTTTTTTTCCATTCAAAACAAGATAATTTAGAAACCGACATTATTCCTAGTGAACATAGGCTGCATTTATCACTCTTTTTTTATAATATTGGAAGGCAAACAAGCAGACAGCTTCCCTGACGGTAAGAAATTCACGCCGCCTAGAAACATCACAGGTGGTAATGGTGCGTTGCCAACCTTTCGCCGGAATGTTAAGCTTCCAGAAAAAGTAAGTTTACCGGCTACCTTACCCTCCGAACCAGAACACGTTAACGGCAATCGCTGACGTTATGGCGGCAATAATAGATAAGGCGGTGGTACCAATCTGGGCGAGCCGCTGCGAAACTCTATCACCTAGCAGGATGTCAGGGTGTTGTTGACTGTAAGATTGTACTCGCCTTTTACCAGATGCCTGGAAGGAAGGCTGATGGTCTATTCTGCAAAGGAGCGCGGACCAACATCGACCCGACTTCGCACTGGTAGATTTTATATATATTTATAATAATTTATTTATATCAGGAATGTTTGCCGTCCAATATCATAAAAAAACATAACTTCTTAACGGCTGAACCGATTCGTTTGAAATTTTACGTAGGTATTTGATAATTTTCTGGATGATTTAAAAATATAATTGATAGGTGACGCTGCTGTTGGAATGTCTACACTATCTACACTATTATAATAAAATAAAGATTTGAATGTTTGTTTGTATTGAACAGGCTCTGAAATTACTGGACTGAAAATTCTTTTACCATTAAAAGCCAACATTATCCCTGATGAACATAGGTTACGTTATTGTTAGAAGAAATTAGAAAATTGTCCATCCGTGCGAAGCCTGAATTCGAAAGTCGGCGCAGGGCGTTTGCGCGTATGTTCGTGTTGTCATGTTTGTTTACGATAGCGCAATAAATGAATATTGTATTCTACCACGTAAATGATAGAAATTTCGTACTGATAATCAAAGCTATTCGTGCAAAATTATTCCCTAACCATTCCAAAATATCAAAAATTTAGTTAATATTCAAGTTTTCCCTGCCGGCCCTCCCGGAGTGCAACCCGTCGTTTTTTTATGTTGTCTTCAACACTAGGTACACTTTAAATCTACTGCTGCGAATGGCCCTTACAAACAAAGCTTGTCACAAAGTATACATTTTTGAAGTGAAAACTTCTTTAGGCGCGTTGAGCGTTTTGGTAGAGGGTAAAATCTCGGTTCGCGTCACCGACATGCTAATGATAATAATATATCTATAGCTATGGAGAGTCAGACTAGCGCACGCGCAGTAGCCTGTGTATACGTATACACTCATACATCGACTATAATTTCTGACTGTATTATGTGCGCGTTGGACGCTTTTATATATTTCATATAATTTTTGCATATAGTTTTAATTACTCTCAACTTAATAGTTCCGTTTTCACTTCTATCGGCAGTCCCACGACTGCTACTGTTTTTTTTTGTTCAAAACTTATGTTATCAAAACCTTATCAACAGCTCATACATACGTCAATTATTGGAAGTAGGACAATCTGAACACCAATTATTAATTATTGATAATGAATAATTAATTGAATTGTAATACTTTTAGTAATAATAATTTTATACAATCGATTAGTGTTATTAAGAAAGCTATTAACCACCACATTATCACTTAGTACCCCCTTCCCCCGGTAAATTAGTTGGTGTGTATCCTTTCCTGTGTAGAATACATAGACCAAATAGCATTTGTGTTCCTCTCTCCAGCTCATAAGAGACGAGAGTAGGTTAAATTAGTCATAACCAAGATAATTAGTGTTAGAGTGCTTTGCCACAGTGGTAGTGTTTGGAAATGCCATTACTGGACTTGCATATTAAACCTAACTCCCCATCTATAGGACAGCAACACACCTGTAACATCTATAGTGTACCTATAAAAGCACGGTTGCTTCTGACGATCAAGAGCAAGTCTGAATCAACATGCCTCAGTTTACTTATATAAAAGTATCTTCACGCCCGTATCTCCGAAGTGATGTGAAGGGACATCCACGACTAGCTGAAGATACTAAGTCATACAATGTGATAGATATGTGGTAAGCCTGTCGCCAACTGGGCACATATCATTTCCCGGCCAACTTTGTTTTTATGGGAAAATTGGAAAAACACATCATTTTTGTTTTCACCACCCGGATATCGAACGTGCGACCTGTTGAAGTTACACCACAGAGGCGACAGAAATCTGCTGATATAAATGATGTAATGCTAGTCATCTTAGTGACATGACATGACTGTCACTTATATCTATATTTACTAATCTCTGGTTAATTGTAGCATTACAGTTAATCACCTATAATAAGCAGTGGTTCTAACAACCATGCCCTTGAATATGTCATAAAAACCTAACTAATATGTTACAGTGGACGGATTCGATGAGGAAAAGGACCAAGGTCAGGTTAGGACTGTCAATGAACTCGAATCATGTCTAATTTACGAAAAAATATCATCACAAACAAAAGGCCGATATTTTTGAAGTGAAAACTTCTTTAGCAGAATTGCGCGCTTTTTATGGAATGGGTAAAACAGGAATGGGTCAGGACACGTGACCTGATCGGAAATTCGTCGGACCGCCCAGGGCGCTTGCTCGAATGTTCGTGTTGTCATGTTTGTGTACGATAGCGCAATAAATGAATATTGTATTCTACAACATAAATTATAGTACTTATATACTGATAATTAACTAAAGCATACATAATAGTACTTTGATAGTGGTGAGTTTTGGTAACAAAGATGGTCGTATTTTTGGTAATTCCTAATTCTGTGTTTGTGCTAAGTTAAATTAGTCAGTCAAGTGCACAAATTAAGTATTCTTAAATAAATTAATGTATTGTGCATTTCACCGTTGCCGCCAAATCTTCCTAGACAAGATTAAGTAAAGAGGCTACTTTACCCTCTAGGGTTTACCTAGTCGCAAGCTTTAGGTAATTATAGACGAATAACTTACTCCGAATAATATATTTTTTAATGTATTTAAGTTTTGTTCCGAATTCAGGAACATATATCCAAAAAAAATTTAGTCGTAAGGAAGTCTCCGTTTTTTGATTCTGTTCTTCGAGGTTAAGGTAAATAGGCACTACCTGTTTCTGTCACTGCTTATAACTTCTTCATTTAAGATTGAGTTTGTTATATGGGTTTACTTGATGCAAACTTAAACTTAGGTACCTAATGTCAGATCTTAACGCCCATGCCAAATGAGATCATCGCCGGCAAAATAAATATTTGCAAAACACTTCAAATAGGCACCTACAAGAAGCAATAAAATTTGTGGATGTTAGGAAAACAAAATCATGAAACGTATTCATAGAATACACATACAAAGTAGTGATGTGCCGGATATCCGTATTTGCGGATATCCAAGAAAGAAGAAAGATCCGTATCTGTTACTGTTTTGGAAAACCTATGGATTTTTTCCCACAATAGTTTAAAATTTAAATGTTCAAAAAAAATTATATATTTTCAAGAAGTACATAAAATGAAAACTATTTACACATTGTACAATTAAGATATCTACAGAGAAATTAATAGTGTAACTTGTAATGATTTTGTAATAATCAAAATCAAGATCCGACACCGATTGAGTAACAAAATTATTACTAGAGCCGTACTCGTATCCGCTTGTCTTGACACCAAATTTTCTGGGTCCGTATGGAGTCATAAAAATCAGAAAATATCACGAGCGGGAGTAAATAAGGTCTTACGTGTATTTATTTTTTCTTTAAAGGCTCGATTTCTAAAATACAAATATCTACTTTCTTTTCTACTGTTGAAGAAAGCCTTATTAATCCGTGGTCCGAATGTTTAGTACAATTATCAGTTATTGTACCAGAAAAATAATTAACAAGTGATGTAGGATAGGGCGGGTGTTATCTGAAACCTCACCGTGTATTACTAATGGAGACGAGATAAAGGGATTCTAGCGACTTTGCACATCACTACTGTACCTTACGTATTGTCCTTGATAAATAGTAAACTATGACAAAGTACCTGTTTCTTACGGAACTGAAATCTTAGGATTAACAGACTAAAACACGGACAATTCTACACAGAACTTTTTGTAAAGTAAACAAAGGTAATTCTTTTTTATTTGGGTACCCTTTCAAGGTAAAATAAAAACAGCTTAAATATAACCAATAACAACAAAAATGTAAAACTAAATTGTTTAATCGAAAAAACTTTATCATTTGGGATATAGTTTTTAATGCGCGTATGAAAGGTGAACTGCAATGCCATGCAAGTGTTACTGCATATTAAACTAACATAATATTCGTTCACAATTCACAAATCAATGCTAACTACCTTGGCCCTTGACATACATGCTGAACATATTATAAAGAAATATAATAAAACCAGTTAGCTTTTGCAGTTTCGCTTCTGTTTAAGATTATTTTGAAATTTCAACCATCTGACAGAGCATTTGTACTCAAGTTTATAAACCAACCGGTACCCCGGGCCGGCCATGCTCGGGTTATTTAGCTGATAAAAAAATGAAGGTAAAATGAAAAGAATTTTTTTTTGAAGAGAAAACTTCTTTAGCGACGTTGCGCACTTTTTTTGGAATGCGTAAAAACTTGACACGTGACCTCGTTAGACAATACATCTTTATATATATTATATAATTCTTCTGTGAGTGTGTATGTCACTGAACTCCTTCTAGACGACTGGACCGATGTTGATGAAACTTTTTGTATGTGTTCTAGGGAATTCGAGAATGGTTTAGATTCACAATTTGGTCCACTGGAAAATGTTTTTTTAATTAATTTTTTAATAATAAATAGTTGTTGATTTTAGAATGTTTCACACCGGATCCCACAGACTGCGCTACTGTCTAAGCATTAATATCAAGCGATACGAAGTTTGCTGGGTCAGCTAGTAAATAAGTATATAAATTATAACCCACCATTACGTCGCCAGCGCTTTAACGTAAACAAGCGTAAAACTTTGTAGGGATCTATTATTAGACTTTTTATTTCGATTATATGATAATATGTCTTATGTCGGATATGTCTTTACGATATGTATGTGTACTTTAAGATGTGTGTGTGTGTATGTAGATATTTTTCAAAAAGTCATAATTGGTATTCGCTGGGTGCGTGACCGCGGCGTCATCTAACGATACAACTTACGGTGGCTCTTTTGAGAAAATAAACATGTACATATATGTATCAAATAGTTGTTGAAAAAATAAAATCAACTTGAAAAAAAATTTTTTTCAATGTGAAATGTAATATATTATTACACAGAGTGAATATTAAATTAATTTTTTTTCCGTTGGTCAGCTAAAATCAGTAAGTAAAATAAATACAACAACTAAAACAAGTGCGGGTTTTTACAGGAAAAAACATTATTAATCCATCGGAATTATTATATTTTAATTAATATGTGTTATACTTAATATTATTCAATATATATAATTATTAATATTATATAAAAAGCAGAACTTTATTACGTGTTAGTTAAAGTTAAAAATTATTCATTAATGTTTATTGTAGGTACATTTAAGATGTTTATTTTGTTGTGCATGTTTATTTACATATTTTATTCAATTACAATGTTAGTACATGGACCAAAAAAATTAATAAACTAATCAATTCCTTAAAAAACATAAATTATTTTGTACAATTAATAATATTCTTAATTTTTTTGTTGGAGATTATATGTGGTTGTAAATTTACCAAAACACAGCATATATGTAGGTATGATGTCATTTACACAATGAAATAGATTTTCAGTAAATTTATTTAATACTTCATAAAGTCTTAATCGTTGTATTATCCGTTCAACATGAATTCTTACTTTTGCTATGCTATAAGTTTCTTGAGTCTCTTATATCGTAAATTCAGATTTTTTCTCTAAAAAAGGTGGCATAACCATTTTTATTTTCTTCCACTTGCATCAATAACTGTTTTAATTTAAGGAAAACCTTTATCACAAAACAATGTCACCATCTTCTAGAAGGTCTAATAAACCTGATTCATTTGAGAGTCAAATTTACCACCACCAGCTACTTTTGATTTGAAGCAATAAATCTTCCTGGAGTAATACCTAAGAGAAACTTACAAAATTTACAATTACTATTCCTACTAGTATTTTTGCAATGGACTACTCAACAACTTTGATGACCCATTTTATTTTATTTATTTAATTAATTAAACTGACACACGTGTTATTGTTATGGTCATAGCTAATAAAAAGCCACCCGTAGTTCTGTATGTATTGTCCGCAGCGGGCGCTGACATCACTTTTGTGTCCCCCACTATGCCTTACGCACCCATCGAATAGTATGCCCTAAAAGATCTACGTATACATATCATCGCAGACTTTATTGCAGATAAATATTTTGTTATAACTATAATGGTAATAATAGACTTTCGATGAAAGCTCTCGACGGGCTTAAGCTTTTCCGATGTGTTAAAAAAATAGGTATCATTTATCATCATACTTTAACAAATTTACATAAAACCTTAACTTACCATAAATCTAAACCTTTCTCATGAATCATTCTATTCTTTGGTGAAAATCGCATGAAAATCTATTTACCTACTTTGATTTTAGTTTATCGAAAACAAACGGACGCATCAGTGTTTATTTGTTTTGTAATAATACGTACTGACTAGATACCTACTTTAAAAAGAGATCAGTTGAAATAATGAATATCCATGAATCTGCAAAATAAGATATTACAAAATATCTGTGTAAGATAAACTAAATACCAACTCGAAGCTACGTATTTTCTTTTATTTATTTTTATGGTTAACTAACTGTTGCCTGCGTGGTAAATGGTTCCACAGCAACATTTTTTCGGGATTAAAACTATTATAATATGTGTTAATCCAATTACCACCTCTGGTGTCTCTAGGCGGCGGTATTTTCTTACCATCAGGAAACCCGTCTGCTTGTTTGCCTTTCAATATCATAAAAAAAGTTGATCTCTATGTTTGTGCCAAAAATCATGAAAATGGGTTCAGCAGTTTTTGCATGGAGAAATAACAAACAAACATACAAACTTTTGCATTTATAATATTAATAGGATTACAGACACGACTCTACTGATGATTGGAGACCACCGTAGTCTATAAATACCGATAAGGCGCTGCTGTGGCCAGGGTGTTACGCCTAATAAGCAAATAAACCTGCTACTCTACCTTAGGGATCTGAAACTGATACTGTCATTATGGCGGCAGGAATACCGCGGAACCCTAGCCAGGTAAGTTGCTACAGTTTTTACCACCAGGGTTCTTCACTACATAGTATAAAACAAAGTCGCTTCCTCTGTCCCTATGTCTCTTCGTATGTTTAAATCTTTAAACTAGCCTTTTTAGGAAGGTTTATTTGTATATTTTATACCCGTTCGAAGCCGGGCCGGACTGTTAGTAAATTTATAAAGGATTCGCTTTAATCAGTTATTGATTGTGTGAATGAATGAATAAAAACAGTTTATTATGCACCAACAATTACAAAACTAGAAGCTGTTTCACTTAGAATATTTAACTTAAGGTACGCAAAGACGGTCTTATGATCTTCGCTTCGGAGCGATCTCTGTCAGTTGTCTCTTGTTGGAAATGTTTTATTAAAGTGAAACTTTTATTACATCATCTCAAATGTTTTGGTCTGTGTGTCGCATGTCGCGTGATGGTGACGTCAGAAGCCAATATGGCGGCGTCTACAAATTATAGTTGTAGATCAAGTTTACTTTTACCGTGAATTCACAAAACCACACAATCCTTTTTTTAACCTTTGCCATACTCTAACAAGCTGCCCATAGAGTCAAATGACCTACCTGGAGTAAGAAGGGGAAGTCTAATTTTTGCTTTCAGTATAATCTCCGTAGACTATAATACAAGAAATGCAGTATGGATATAAACAGTACGGTCAATTATATGTATTAAGGCTAGTAGGACCAAACGAACCGGCAGCAAATCAGGAAATAATGAAAGTGAAACGGTTGACACAACATTCGTACTTTTCTAAACATGTCTAGATATATCTAGCTTATTTGTCGCTTCTGTGGTCTAGTGGTTCGATGTCAGTGTAGTTTGCCTGGTCGAACAACTGAATGTGTTTTTTTGATGTGAAAACTTCTTTAGCGGAGTTGCGTACTTATTTGGAATGGGTAAAACTCGCTTCTAAACTCGCGTCACGACACGTGACCTGATCGAAAAGTTCGTGTTGTCATTTTGTGTACGATAGCGCAATATAGGAATACTAGCTGACCCAGCAAACTTCGTATCGCTTGACATTAATGCTTAGACAGTAGCGCAGTCTGTCGGATCCTATGTGAAACATTCTACAATCAACAACTACTTATTATTAAAAAATTAATTAAAAAACATTTTCCAGTGGACCAAATTGTGAAACTAAACCATTCTCGAATACCCTAGAACACATACAAAAAGTTTCATCGACATCGGTCCAGTCGTCTAGAAGGAGTTCAGTGACATACACACTCACAGAAGAAATATATATATATAAAGATTGTATTCTACCACATAAATGATAATTAAAGCAATATTATTATTCCATAACCATTCCAAAATGTCAAAAATGCACAACTTTAATATTCAAGTTTTCACTTCTGCCGGCACTCCCGGAGTGCAACCCGTCGATTATTTACATTATTTTCTTGTATCTATGTTTATGTGTTACAATTCAAAGTTTTCCCTTATGCCTACACTCCCGGAGTGCAACCCGTCGTTTTTTTCTAGATTATTTTGATGTAACTATGTATATATGTCACAATTTAAAGTTTACACAATATTTTAATAGTCCATAATATTAACAAGGCAACAGTCAACTGCGGCTGATATGAAAGTAACAATGACCGGTC
This sequence comes from Calephelis nemesis, assembly GCA_002245505.1. Lineage (NCBI taxonomy): Eukaryota > Metazoa > Arthropoda > Insecta > Lepidoptera > Riodinidae > Calephelis > Calephelis nemesis. The sequence goes on from NJDD01000293.1 coordinate 19,384, forward strand.
AGTTTGATCTTGACTCGCTGACTTTAACTTTTTATCAAATTGGTCACGTCGCAACAAACACCGTGATTTGAATTTATGTTGTTCGTGTCGCCCTCAATTACGATTGTCAATTGTAAAGATCAATTTATGTTCTACTTTCAATCGATTAACCAGATCAGTGTAATAATAATTTTAATCTATAATCTTAATATATATATGTATAATTCTTGTGTTCGTGTGTCTGTCACTGAAATCCTATACAACTGGACCGATTTTGATGATTTTTTTTGTGTGTGTTCAAGGGAATTCGAAAATGGTTTAGATTCACAATTTGATCTCCTGGAAAATGTTTTTTTAATTACTTTTTCAATAATAAGTAGTTGTTGATTTTGGAATGTTTCACATTAGATCCGACAGACTGCGCTTCTGTCGAAGCATTAATGTCAAGTGTTACGAAGTTTGCTGGGTCAGCTCGTTTATAAATCAATACCACTTTTAGTTGTAATTTATAACTCAAGAACGGACTCACCTATCCTAATCAAATGTTTAGGCTTTGTTCAGACTATTTAGTAGGTAGGTGGTTTATATGAAGTTTGCACATGAGCGGTTATTCATTTATCACATTTTTTGTAACAAATGAATTTAATAAATGGCGAAACATTTTGTTAATGGGTATTTTTCAGTCAAATTGAAACTTTTTTCAGATGGGGATTGTGCTGTCATATTGAAACTTCTTTTCAGTTGTTTTTTTTTTTGTTTTGTTGAGTTATGTCATTCATGCAGTCATATACCTACGTAGCGAAGCACGTAACGGACTGCTAGGTCTAGGCTAAAAAAAAACCCATCCTGACTGACTGATTCATCATCGCTGAGCAAAAACTGTTAGAGTTAAAGCCATGAAATTTGGTGAGTAGGTTCCTTTTATTGAGTAGACCCCGACTAAGGACGGAAGGTATTTTTGAAATTCTACCCCTAAGGGAGTGAAATAGGGGATAAAAGTTAGTATGGAAGACCGTCATTTTTTAAGTTAGGAATATGAAACTTTATTTTTGGGCTACATATTAAAAATGATTAGATTCGCATTTAAGCGTTTTTGGATATTCTACGCCTAATGGGGTGAAATACGGTTGAAAGTTTGTATGAAAGTCCTTAAAAAATGGGCTATAATCAATAAATATATTAACTGTCACGCGAGCAAAGCCGCAGGTAACAGCTAGTAACTTCATTAACCTATTTCTTGGTGTTTCACTTTGGAAATCTTCTGACCCAATAAACCCATTTACACACATTGACAGTAATTCTGTTGAGCAACAACTAAACTTATTTTAAGTGTATGCTATCTTTTTCCTATGATACAAAATAAAAAGAGATGGCAAATTTTAAACATATTAGACTAGTCTTGACATGTCAACTCGTAACGTTTTTAATCAACGTTTTCAGCGGAGTAAATTGAAAATCTGTAAAAATATCACTTACGAATTATCGGACAGCACTAAAAGTATTTTTTCTTTTTCTGTTACTATCGTTAAAAGAAGATAACGATAACTTAAAATTTGTATAATAATTACTCAATATTACTCATTTAGAGTGCACAACAAAATTAAAACGAGGACGTTTTAACTTCAACTGTATATATTTTTGTATGTTTATTAAGCGATATCTTGGACAATAGCTGAAAATTTTGAATGATGGGTTACAATTCCGAGATGGTTCCATACTATTTTTATAACTCCGCTAGTGGCTTTTGAGTTACACTTGATAATTAATAAAAATTCTTTATGTTGACGACTCATCAATTTGTTTTTGAATATTTCGGAATCATTTACCATCTTTCATTTCATTTCAGAGGTAAGTACATAATGAAATAGTTGGAGTCGGCTTTTGCAGGTTTACTGTGCTTAATTATATATTTTGTTAGGTAAGCTATGTAGAATGCAGACTAATATCATTATTTATGTATTAAGTAATAAAAAAGCGAAGAACCTGGCCACAGTATAAGTATGACACAGTATAGAAACTAAGCCTATTTGATAAAACTAGAGGTCGCCCATTGCTCGAAATTCAGCCATAACAAATTTTAATATCTTGTTGATGAGAACGCCATCTTCATTTCTAGAGACCAACTACTTTGTTTCCAAACTTTTTAATGCGTCATCTGCTATCTTTTATTGGTATCATTAATATATTGGTTTGTGTGTGTCAAGAGGTAGTGTGGGTAATGTTTTATTTATTGATTTAATGTACTTTATAAGCATTGTTATTTAAAAAAAATATTAGCGTTTTGCACTTCTCCTACACATAAACTATAAGTGTGCCAAATTTTATGCTCCTGTGTGCTAGCAATTTTCGTAAAAAAGGGTCAAAAGTTTTGGAATCACGTAAGATAAATACGTACGCTCCACTGAAACCATAATAGGTTGTCACTTTTAATGTTTTAGACTTGTTTTTTTAACGGAATATAAAAGGAGTTCTGACATCATACTAGAAAGTTAGTTTATAATAGATGATTTAAAATAATAACTCAAAGTTTAATATTTAAAGGCCACTGCCACGTTCCTAGGTCAAGTATTTCACTCTGAGTAAGCTTCTATGCACTTTATATTTCGCTTATTATTAAATTTAGCCAAGGAATGCTTGCCGCCTTTAGGACGCGGGTAATGGTAATGGTTCAGTCCATGCGTGAACTGCTTCATACAAGCGCACAATGACCGCATGCTGCCAGTCTTGGGTACTCGCCGGGCCTCAAACATTTATAGCAAAGTACCCACAGAGTCCTGGACGGAATGATCACCAAGCTTAATCATCTCTGCAGCAACCATATCATCTCCCGCATTCTTACCATATTTCCATTGTAATGCCATCACATACCTCCACTATTTCTGGGTCATTTGAGTACTTAGACCCAGCGACAGCAGTTGGGCATATTCATACATATCTTGTCCGAGTCCGAGACACCGACTCGCACTTGACCACTTTTTAATCTAGATCTACGTTTAAACACTCCAAATTATTTTTTGTCTTTATTGCTCAATATATTATTACATTGTAAACGGTGCAAGCGGCTATGACTGTAACTCACCTTGAAGTTTTAGGTAAGCTTCGCACCCTCGAATTTTAGGTAACGTTTACATAAAAAATGTTACACAGAATTACGAATAAATACATTAATTATGAATTGTTTTAATACCGATTTTTATAGTATCTTCACGCCGCTGTTTTCGAATAGTTGAGCAGAGGTACAATAAATTAACAATATAAAATTAAGATTTTGAGGGTTGGGTTTTCATTCGCAATAAATTTGACAGTCCTTTAAAAAAATATATAAAAATAAATTAATTTAACAAAATATATGATTTCTACATCTAGATAAAGTTAACTCACGTGATCTATTTGTTAACGTTAAGATGAAACAGTCACCTTTTAGGTCTATGACGTAGGAACATACATTCAACAGAATAAAATAAGTACATCAAAGAAACTCGCAACGTAGGTACTTACAATATACATTTTTGCGCAACGATGCCATATTGCTTAAGATACATACCACTACACAGATAAATACCACTTTTCTGTATTGTCATAGAGTTCAAAACCTATCTGACTGCCTGTATACAACCTCGCTATCACTAATTGCAGGTGGAAGGTCAGGGTTTCTTTCTTAATATGATTATCTGGTTAGCAGGTTACTTTTTTTAAATATTTACTTTACCAAAACATATTTAGTACCTACCTGCGATATTTTTTAACTGTAAAACTAAACTTAACAACTAGCTGTACGTGCGACTTTGTTCGCAATTTTGAGGACGGTTTGTTAGCTCCTATTTTCTTTGACTCGTATTACCTTACCTGACTTACGACTTGGAAAAAATACGAGACATCTGTTACAAAACAACAAAACAGCAAAAAAAATGAAATCTGATAAAAACGTTAATGAATATTCCAATTTATACTTTAAAAGTCGAAACTTTTAGCCCTTTACCAAAATAGCCCGTTTAGTAAGCGGTATAAAAAGTAGCCAATGATCTTTCGAATCTAGATTAAATAAGTACCTTTTTGCCAAATTTCGTTCCAATCGGTTCAGTAGATTCAGACAAAAATCTCGAAATGTGTTCTGCTGCGCATTTTTAGTCGCCTGCGTCTACCTATTTTTTTATATCTTAAAGTACAGAATGTACTATTCAATGTACTATGTTATTCTTTAACCTCAAGAGACCCTGCATACTCAGACGAGTACATAGACTTTTAAAAAAACCCGTTAATATTATACTCGTAAGTACATAGACGAAAACTCACCGGAAAAGTTTTCTGAGTCTCTGTGCCACCCCTCAAATATACTTACTAGCTGACCCAGCAAACTTCGTATCGCTTGACATTAATGCTTCGACAGTAGCGCAGTCTGTCGGATCCGATGTGAAACATTCCAAAATCAACAACGACTTAT
>NJDD01000293.1:34690-52111 GCA_002245505.1 Calephelis nemesis
ACTTTTTTTTTTCTTTATAAATATAATAACTCACAGCTATCCAGTTACTCCTCGTCGCCAAAATGTTGTGTTTCTCCTTCTATCTGTAATTATCGGCTCTCAGACGCACGCACCTTCTCACTACTTCGGTCACCGCCCGACTGAGGCGTTGCGCCGACGCGCGTGCGTTAGAGACGACATAATGCTTCCTTCTCTTTCACTCACATACACTACAATAACCTAGCTCCATACGGTTGGTGACAGAACTCCGCCTTATGGGCTTCCTTTTGTAGCATTGCTTTTTTGCTGATATTAACTTATACCTAAGCATATCATTCTGCCAGTCTTACTTCTAATATGTGTGGACTTTTGTGTTTTCCTAAAGCTTGGTCAATGCTGGAAAATGTATTATCAAAGACCTCTTCTATATTTGCAAAAGTGTCTAATGTTGATAGTTTTTGTTTAAACGCACATTTCATTTTCTCCGCTTTCGTGTATTGCGCTTTCTATTGATTTTTCCCTACTATAGACATGTTATAAGTGAAGTTTTACACATTTTAACATTTGTTTTTAATACAGTAGTCACATATTATCTCTAGAGATTTTAACATTAATAATATGAGACTGATTGGTATATAGAATTTAGTCGAGGTGTAGTCGCTTTTCCTGGTTTTTTCGGGAAAATTACTTTTACCTGTCTCCAAGGCTTTTGTATATAGCTATGTGCTTTAGTAAACTACTCTTTAAATATCCACTACTACTGGATAAATTTTTATTTTTATCAGTTGGAGGAGGCCTGGAAATATCAAGTCCAATCCTGGTGATTTGTAGGTTTTGAAGCTGTTTATGGCCCACTTAACATGTTTAATGATATTAGTTAGATCCGATGCAAAGTGCTAGTCTTCTTTAGTTGTTGTTCTTTGTTCATAGCTATGTTCTTATGCGTTTGTTATTTCCTGTCTATCTGGGAATTGAGCAATGAGTATGTAGTAAAACTTCAGTCATATCTTCATCGGTATTTGTTATGTTCCATCGTTCTTTTCCGGTGTGTCTACGTTTAATCTAGTCCCGTCAGTTAGTGTTTTCCTGCTTTAAGCAGCAAAAACATTGTTTTTTTTTTGTTGTTACAGAAACGACACCAGCCTTCATTTTTTTTATTAATTATTCTTATTTGTAGTTTCTTTGGGCACTTGATTTTCAATCTCGTGTTCTTTGCTCTCTTACATAGTTTAGTTACTTTTTTCTGAGCCGTGTGCTTGTTCGCTGTCTTATGTAATAAAAAACAAAGTTCCTCTACATTCTGACTACCCCCTTAGTGGAGAGGTTAGCGTACACGCCCAACCGCTACGTTCGGCGTCGATTGCTGACGGGGGCATGCATTTGTGTAATAAACATCGGCCAGTATCTGTCTGGGTTTTTATTCAAGTTATACTACATAGTATATTATTTTATTTATTTCTATTCAACGACAAATTATACCCGTAACACAAGCACGCCTAATATAATTTACTTACTTTGGGTTTAGATCAATTTGGTAATTTGTTAGGATATAACTATTTATTTATTATTACTAGCTTCCGCACGCGACTCCATCCGCGCGGATGTCGGTCTTCGCGTGATAAAACTGAAAAATTTAGATTTATTTTTTCTACGTATTTTTTCAGGATAAAAAGTAAGCCATTTTATGCCCAGGATAATAAGGTATAATTATACCAAGTTTCATCGAAATCGAACCGTTAGTTTTCACGTGATGCCTGAACATACAAACAGACAAAAAAATTTTTAAACATATTTGGGTTTGGTATCGATCCAGTAACACCTCCTGCTATTTATTTTTCAATATTTGCAAAGTACAGAATTGACCCTTCTACAGATTTATAATATGTATAGATTCCGATTAATTTACGCTTTAGTAAATAATAGCTAAGTTCACATTCTTGCTGTTTCTCCTCAGAATTTCCTCTGGTAGTTGGTATAGGTACAGGGTTAAGATATTCACCGGTCTTACAAGCTACAATAAAGTATGGTTAAGCCAATTTATCGAAGACAAAGTCTTTGATAAATAATTAAAACGCAAAAACCGGTAGGTAGGTAACTTAAATACCTTAACTTAATAGGTAATAAGTAGTTTTTAATTGTCTCGGCGACTTATTATTTTATCGCAGATACCTACCTACTAATTTCAATAATTTCCTGGTATACGTATTATAGTTATGTAGTATAATAATAATTTATGCGCAGCACAATGATTGGAACTACAAAAATCGTCCAAATAAAAAATATAGGTAATCTAAAAAAATAAATTTCTGGAAAACCATCATCATATTAAATACACATAGCAGACCTGGTGGCAATGCCACTACCTCGGAAGTACGCTGTTTCAAATAAAAAAATCGATTCGCAAAATATAAATAATTATTAACATAGGAACCTACCTTCATAAAAAAATAGGAATCGAATAAATGACCTCTTTTCTTCAATGACGGTTAACAACATTTCGATTATCAACATATTTTATCTAATTTCTTAAGGGTCCATGTATGCTAAAATACGTCAGCAGTATAATGTTTTTTTCATACAGAGCAATCATGGATCTTGGTGACAAAAATACACAAGATTAACATGAATATGCTTTACTAGACTAGTGTTTCCAAAACACGATTCATTTCACTTTGCTCGATAGAAAAAAATCAAAAATTAACCCTTTTTTGAAAGCAAAACCCAACTGTCTACTTCAAATATGAAAATATCGACACCAGATTTGACGTAAACATAGATAAGTAGGTACTATACCTAAAAGATAAGTGTTTCAGTTTTTATACTTTTTTTCAAATTACATTTATAGTGTCAAAAATAGTGATTTGTCGCTTAAGACATTTACTTTAGAGCGCCATTGTTCATAGTAATCATGGAACAGGGGTACGCGGTGATTGGCTCTTCTGACTGACTGAGTATGGGGCCTTAAGAATTACTACCTAATAAGTAGGTACTTACCTAATTATTATCTAGATACCTACTTAATGTCAGATCATGACATAGGTTCCACATGAGTTAGATTGAACGTACCTAATAAGGCTAATGACGATAATTTATTAATTTTCATCGACCTTGAATTAAAATAATTGGTGATTTTATTTTTTAATCACAAAAAAAGCGAATCAAATGCAGGAGATAGCAAAAAAGAATAAAGTGGCGAAGTGAGTCGGATTTACCCTTAAAGTGATTCTGAGTAGCAAGTAGGTAAGTACCTATATATATTAGGGCAATACCTACCTACCTAAGAATTTATTTTTTTTCATCCAGTAGGTTCCCTGTAGTTATTTTAAGAAGTAGGTAAGAAGTCTATGTACCTACCTACCAGGTAATACCATTACCTTTTAGTAATTTAGTTTTTATTAGTTAGTAACTAGGTATGTACAACTGGTACCTACCCGTTTTTTATTAAATTTACCTAAAACTATGTTGGTACCTAACTTGCGTAATAAATCACAAACTTTCAAGATTAGGTACCTATAATTCACGTTAATCTACAAGAGGCACTTGTAATGCTAATATAGTAGAAATAATTAAATAAAATAATAACCTACTTACTAAAACATCTGTTTTGAATTGCTGACAAATTTTGCGACGAAAATCTAAGCTAAGCTTAATGTGTGTGGAAATTTAAATAAGTTAACAAAACTTGCTTTTATTAACATATGTATACACATAACATTATGTTACACATATATTAATAAAAGCAAGCTTTATGCAAAATGAATCTCTATCGCTTGGTAATATCGAATCATCACGCGTAAATTAGTAAATTGAACAATTTCGATAAAAAAAATTGATTATTATTATTGTCAGGCAATGGTTCTCAAAAATGTAAGTTCGGAACAGCAAAAATGTATGAATTCATCAATCGTAGTTCATACCGGCCGTCTCTCGGGTCGGTTAGTTAATATAATATACCTACCTATCTGCTTAGGTAGGTACTCTTTTTTTATAAATTATAATATTTATTTACGAGGTAAGGTATTTTTTTATAGAAATTGGTAGTACTTAATTAAAATGCAGTTGACTGAACAAAATAGGTATAGGGATTAAATAGGACTTTTTTTCAATTCCTTTCAATCCTCGGTATAAAAAGAAAAATATTTACATACCATACAATTTAAAAAATCACTTTCGTCACTATTTTATGGTAAATAAGTGATTAAATCACATAGTTTTTACATTTCTTTCACTAGTAACACAAATAAATAATTATGAAGTAAATTCACGATATCGATGTTTTTGTTTTCAAAGGAGACGAAATTAACAAACTACACTATAACTACGTTCCACCAATCTTGACTCACTAAAATAAAATAGTTAAAGTTACAGTACTAAAGGCAGTATTGCCAGCTGTAAGATCTTAATTTAACCTAGATATATTGGAAGAGTATACAAAAGACTTAAGTTTTTAAGGATTTATGGAATACCTGCTAATTTTAATTTTGTTTGATATTTTATCGGCTATTTCATTTGAAGTAGGTACCTAGTTAGGTATAAAGATTTTGGAACAGTGTTGCCATTCATATTTAATGCCAAATGGATCAACAGAATGATGAAACAATATGTGGAGAATAAGCAATGCCTGTCACTTTACTACATATTAAACACAAGGTATCACCTTCATATTTTCAGAAAACGCTTAGTTAAAAATAAATCGACTTTTGTAAATAGCGCCATCTTTTAGTGACTTAAAATATATTTATATCAGCCACAGCGCACAATGACAGTACTTAGCTAGGTCCTCAAACGTGTTTCAAATTCTTGCTACAAGATGTCATTACTCGTGTTATTAATACAAGCTTTACCGTGAATCGTTTCAGCGTCATGGCCTCTTAACCTAACAGTTACCTTGTCTCGAATTAGGTAGGTACCTATCCGCTCGATAAACTTAAACGAATAACGCGTGTATCTATGCAATACAAAACCTGTATATGAAACTACACGTGATGTGAAGTTCTTATCTTCTTTTTGCGATATCATGTCTCATGTACGCAACTACATAATTGCGCAATATACCTAAATAGCAATCATTTTAGGAGTAAGTGACGACAGTGCTTAACTTGCTAATTGTGGAGGTAAATAAAGAGGCAAAGAAACAAAATAACGTTTTACTTAAAATCGGTTGTATTTACATTCCGTCCATCGTAGAAAATCAATAAGTGTTCAACATCACAAATAAATAAAATCGTACTAAGGTATTCACATTAGGCGTACATCGTACACAATATGAGACAGCTCATTCTTACTAAACGAAAGGCGGGTGATTAGATAAATAAATTGATTCAATTTCCTATCGAATTTTATTTTTAACGTCAATCAATCGCTACTTAAGTATTCATTTAATGATGACAAAAATATATAATATGTAAATGCCTTTCGATTTCGCCGACTTCTTCGAGCGTCGATTTAGTAAAAAATAACTCATACTACATTTATCACTTTTCAAATCGACCGACGCTCAGTAAGACAGTAGTGGTAAATTAATTCATAGTGAGAGGTAAAATAAAATAGGGAACGTCTATAACAGACGACCGCATACAAAGCCGGCTCGCCGGACCCTCTTAACACGTAGCGGGCAATGGAACGCGCGCAACGGTGAACTTCCGCTAGCGTTGACGCGTCGCGGTGGCTTGGTGGGAGCCGGCATCAGACGCGGCCGGCGCGGGGCGCGAGGGAGGGGACCCACGCCGGCCGCGGAACGAGGCCACGTGCGGGGGGCCCGCCCGCGCGCCCTGTTCAGAGCTGAGTCTACGCTAAACCGTGAAGCCTAGCTCCTAGCAAGAGTACTGCCACTCTGACTTGCTTGAATACCAGGAGATCTATCCTAATTTACAATATTATGGACAAAATTACAGGCCGGTTTAAGGTTAGCCTCGCTATAGCGGCGCGGCGACCGTCGCGCTCTCTTTATCAGTTCTGTAGGGGAGCGGAGGGGGCCGCGTGATGTTTCACGAGATAATGGCAAAATTGTGATTCTTTTCTAATTAAAAACTTTCTCACGGAGTCATATGTTAGATGAACAGGGTAGCACTGACACTATGTCGCCGCAACCGAACTCTCCTTGTATTCAACCGGCGAATATAAAAAATGTATTTTAAATCTATTCGGACGAGTCAGGAGTCGACGAAATTGTGCAGGCGTAAGCTATTGTTAACAGTGCACGGAGTGTATCGTAAAATCAAAAGGCTTTAAAAAATCAATAACCAACATTTTACATTAATCTTCCATAAAAAAAAACTCAGACTCACTTACGCTAAATATGTACACACAAACTCTCATCAACAACAAGAAAATGTAGAGTTGAGCTTTGTGACTTACTCGCTTATACTACTTACAGATACAGCCGCGCCGCGTGTGTGACTTACTAGTGTAGTATAGAAAAATATCACAATTTCACCATTCGGGCTATAAGGTAAACCTAAATACGGGGATCACTTAAAAAATAAAGTTTACTTTCGAAAACACATTTGTACATTTCATGACAAAATTCAACAGCATTCTACTAAGTCTTAATAATTAAATTGTTGCAGTATACTGTAGGTGGCTACAGCATTAGTACCGAACTTAAATGTATTAAACTTTATTCTGCATTGGATTAGACTTAAATTACGTTTTGTCATTAGAACTGCACCCGTTTGTTTGGTGGGAGCATTGCCGGCCCCGCGTGTTCCCAACTGCCTGGTTTCAGGTATTCAGTTGGGGCGAAGCGAGGCCGCGCCAGTCGGGCCGTCACACGCACTATTACATCACTGTGACATTGTCCTTAAACAAGAGGCACGAGACATTACGCATCATCCTCTTCTTCTCCTACTATCTCTTCTTCATCAACTTCTTCGTCTGCAAAAAAAGAAAAACATTGTTTAGAACATAACCGAACCCCTGCTAAAAGAACTTTACAATTTCATGAACAATCACAAAAAAAATATTTTACGTTTAATTTGTTTATATTTGTTTAAAATCATGACGACTAACAACCATGCCTTTTAATTATTTTTTTGTATGAGCAATTTCGAATAATTGCTAACAATTAAGTTTTATTAGCATACATTTTCGATCTCTAGTACGATCCTATCTATTAGATCCAAAAATGCCAGGTGCAAAACTTTTATTTTCGAAGAAAATTTATTAATCAAATATGTTTCATATATTCTTCAGTCTTAGATTATTTTTGATTGTCAAGTTAGTAGGCCAATAAAAAATAAATTTGTAAATAGTATTAATAGAAGGCAATATAATTCGCTTAATTTTTGTCACATTAATTAAAAAGTGTTATATAAAGGGGGAAAACTACTTCATAAATTAAAACTTACGATTTTTTGAAATAGTTACGAACTTTTGATTTCCTTTTTAAAACACGTTCTGTCATTCAACGTCTTTTTAAATTATTAAGTAACGTTATGTATTAAGTAACCAGACAAGGGTCAATTTGTTTAAAAAATCATATTAAGTTGAAAAAAATTGTTTCAAATGCAACGAAGTTAAGATTAAGAGACATTTAGGTACGCTATTACAATTTCCCTTTCTCATGCATTGTTAGAAACGGATGAAGTGGTTGTGTGAACTAAAAAGGGCAATTACGGTGTATAAGGTAGAGAAGCCATATTAGTGACAACAAAAACCGTTATTTTTCGCCTTGCAGACAGGGGTTGGTAATTAGTTGCTACAACAGTTATTTTAAGTGTCAGATATCACAGGAGCTAAAAACTATTAATTCATAATTAAAAAGTAATGCTTCTTTTGCTGAGTTTTTTTAAAATCGTAGACATTTTATGTATTCGTTTGTAATGGACACCGTCTTTACAGTTATCGAGAGTTCCAAAATGTTCGTATTTTTTGTAAATGTCTTACCGCAACAGGTAAAGCAAATAAATTACTGTAATTCATAAATGGGTAATATCGATTTTGCTTGCATAAATTATTTAATTTCGTCGATATATTTTAATGTAATACACCGACAAAAATTATATTTATTCCGAGTAAGATATACCAATTAGGAATTCATAGTACGTTAATATCATAAAGTACATGCAATAACTACAATGTTTCTGTAACTTAAAAATATGTTTGTTGCATTCTCCTGAATACCTATTGTTTCGGAATTACAACAATTGAAATTTGCTTTTACTAAAAAATAAACGGTAAGCTAGTTAAACCGCGTCTTCGAAAAAACTGAGCCCATAAAATAAAATATATAAATATACCAAAATAATTAGCCCATAAACACGTCGCGCCTCGTTTGCTACGATATCGGACAACCGAACTTACATAGATATTTCGCCTTTACATTACCTAATCTTGAGAGGCTATAAAAACTTTTAAAGACAATTTAGAAAATAAAGAAATTAGTTTTAAATTGCTCAAATTAATTTTTTCCTTGAATATTTTTCAAAAAGTGAAATAGTTGCGCACTTTCGAATTTCCCTGCATTATGATTATTTCAAATGGCGCTATTTTGCTAGTATGCTGGTATAATCTGATTCAAATGAGATTTGAAATCGACTTTTCATACAGTCAAGACAGCACTTCAAAAATTAACCAGAAGAAACTATAGAAACTTTAGATTTACTACTAATAATCTAACAAAACTTATTTATGTGTTTATAGGTTCCTATCTAAAACAGAAAGTTTTGTTGATATAAAACATCAACTTTAACACATTTTAGCAACATTTTTTCTCAATCAATCAAAATTGAAATCAATTTATTTGTTGTTACATACTTAAAAAAAAAACAATTAAATTATTTATAATGAAACGTCATAATAAAGCTATTATACAGAAAACAAAAGTCTCCCTGTTTGGAAGTTGGTCAGAACTGTTTTTTTTTAATTTAACATAATCGTGTCTGAATCCCAGGTGTAATTAGTTAGTATTTCTGTTAAATTATACACTGGTATATCTTTACATACAAAGAAAGTCGTGTTATTTATAACTCAAGAACGACAAAAGCGATTTTGTTGAAAATTGACAGGGTATCTTAAATATACATAAAATATATCTCAAAACAGAAAACGGGCATAGGATACTTTTGATCCATTTCGACTGCTAGGGAACCAGGAAAAATATTGTAATTTTTTCCACACAAACTAAACAACTAGTTAAGTCCATTAAGATTTTTTAGTACACAATTGTTTTGATATTAACCATCATCAAGGTCGTCTTCTTCGCCTTCGTCTAATTCTTCCTCATCTTCTTCTCCTTCTTCACCTTCTACATCCTCGTCATCCTCCTCTTCTCCTTCTCCATCTCCTTCCAAATCGTCTTCTTCACTGTGTAGTTCATCGTCGCCCCCACCACCGTTTTCTTCCTTTCGCGCTTTTTTGGCTTCCGCATTTTTTTCCTAAAACAAACATCACTTATCAATATTTTAAAAATACCACTTAGAAACTATAATGTTAAAAAAATTAGTAGGCATTAAGCAACATAAAACCAATATTTTTAATAGACAAATGTGCCAATGCCGGGATAATTAATAATTTATTTGTACCTAACAGGAAAAAGGAAAACTACATTAAAAAATTAATCGTTTTTGAATTTGTCAAGTAAACAAGTAGGCAAATTAAGTCAATCGACGACCTGTGATGAGCCTCCTGCAAATAAAGCCAAGTGGAGTCATAAACAGATCAAAATATTGGCGCAATTTTCGATCGGCCCTATAGTGATATCATTCATGGTTATTGTGAATCAAACAAGTATTGCCTGGCCATTGGCCAATTATTTTCATAATACTCGAAGTCTACGTGAATGCCTCACGTGTAGGTAACTCTAAAGAAAAACACGGCTTTATAGCTTACGTGCAAGATAATGAGACGCAGGTGACAAGAGACAAGGATCCGTAACAATAAAACGCGGGGTTATTTGAGTGCGAAAGAGATGGACTCAATACCAACCGGCGCCATACGGCCTACTTTGCCATGGCATCATAGAAGCTCATGCGGAGTTAGTACGTTACAAAAAAACATAAGATTTTGCTAAACCCACAATAACATCAAATCAATACACCGCGATGAGTTTTACAATGCAAAGGCTATTTATTGTATAATATGACTAACCTAACATGAATGAGAATTAATGAAAATAAGAACGTCGAATACAAAGTTGTTAATTCCCGCCATTTTTATTTAACGCAAATGCGAACAGTATCTATAATTTTGTGCGGATTATGAAACAAAGGAAACGTGCATTACACAAGCCGAAGTGCGAATAATACCGGGTCGTTGACTACTTTTGTCTTGCAATAATGTTAAAAATAGAAATATTTATAAGAAGCGTAAATTTTGACATACTTGTGAATTACAAATAAAATATTGACTAAATATGTGGTTTGCGCCTTGTGTAGTTTGAAAGACTATAAATGCCCTAATAGTGTCTATTGACATTCACACGCCGGCCATGTTACTATTTAGCGTCACGCTACCATGATTATATGCTCGTCTAATTCATCGGTCAAAAATAGCCCACTATGCGCAATGGAATCAATAATAAATACTGCTTCTTGAAAATTATTTTTTATAAGTAAATTAATAAAAATAACCATTTTTAGGAGGTAGTACGTTCGCTCGCGCCATGTTTTTTTTCCATCAAGGTCATGCCTATGTATCTAAAATGAGTAAACAATGGTATTTACTCGTAACTACATGTACACGGAGTTTTAAAGTACAGATTTTAAGGAATTCAAGACATAAATTTATAGGTTATAATTAATAGCTCCGTGTAAAACAACGTGTAATAACGTTTATAAGCACGCCGGTTTGCGGTCACTACAAGTAGTTGAACATTTACATTCACGGCACGTGGCAATAATAACATTTGCGAGAAACTGTATAGCCTACAAGATTAAATAAGCTTTTTTGTAAAATGGCGAGCGTCTAAAATGATTATACATAATTTTGACATGTGCACTCACCTCTGCTGCCCTTTTTACTCCTTTTAGGTCACTTTTAGCATCTCCTGTCTTCTCATCTCCAACCTTGTCGACTGCCACTTCACTGTTATTTTCGTTGGAGCTCATGATTGTTCTGATTTTTTTATAATAATTACTAGATAACTTAGTAAATATGCGATTCCCTGAACCGACGCGCGACTGACTGATCGAATGAGCGTACGGTCGAGACGGAGTGTTTGAATACGAAGATGGCGCGCACTTCTGAAATCCTCGTCTGTGATTGGCTAAAGATCGTGGCCATTGGCGAACATCGAATACCATGTGCTTGTATGTAAAATAAAGTTGATTTTTTTCATCTAAATATGAACTACACCGTTGTAATTTCAAAACAAATTATTTTTTGAATGAATTGTGACGTTTCGAAAGAGTGAAAATAATTAAAAAAGATGAAAAAAATCGAAACATTGTACATTAAAATAGTACCACAATCTGACACTACGTGACGCTTTGTCGCTTCTTTGTGATGTAATTAAAAGCGGGAATACATTATTATTTGAATTGTTATTTGTTGAATACTTACATTTTACTGATAATAGGCTTGATGCTGCCTACTTTAAATAATTTTAAATGTGAAAAACTTTAAATTTAATTAGCGGAACATGAATTATATGTAGGTATGTTATAAAAACCTTTGTGACTACATAGGAAATACGAATATTAGTACCTAGTAGTTCACTTGTATATAGAGTTGCCAACTTTCTTTGACCAAAAAAACGTATAAACTGGTTTGGATAGGAAAAAAATAAAGTATTACGAAGAAAAAAAAGTATTTTTCAAATATTATGTTATTCTTTTTTGTTATCTTTAAATTGAGTTAAAAGTTTAAATGTTGCAAAAGCTTGATTAACAATCAACATAATTTAAATAAATAAGCAATTCAATTTAATCAATAAAATAAAAAAAATTGCTCTTTTTCTCTCTTACCGCCACTTTTGATTCATTTGATTGAATCAAAATAAATTGAATGGAGAGTAGGTACGAAATTTTTTTTTTTATATATTTATTAAGCTATCAGATGCATTTTTAAGTAGGTGTATATTGCCATTTTTCAACTGTATTTTTCAAAATATGTATTTTATTTTGCGCATCGTAGTAAAGATTAAAAATAAAGTATTTTTGCATACTTTATTTGTATGTAAAAGTACAAAGTATAATTACCAACAATAAAGTAGGATACGTTATTATAAAGTATGGTTGGCAACCCTACTTGTATACCTACTCTGCTAGTAGCAGAATTAGTAGCTTCTTATCTCATATTTGCTTATATTATAAAATCATGAAAAACGTGCGTCTGTACACTAAAATATGTTTAACCATATTCAAAGTAATTAATTGAAACATGGCAGGTACCTATCTACCTAGAGCTTCTAAAAACAAAACATTTTCCGAATCAGCAAATGTCGTGTCCTTCGATTTGCTCGAGAATCGCGTAGGTATTATGAATAAGCTACTGATGAACTTCTGAAAAGTTACATACCTACCTAGATGATTGGATGGTTCACAAAATTTAAGCCAATTCGCATCAAAATCTGTCAATTCAAAAGGACTAATAATGGTAGGTAAACAGCTGAACATCTGAGCTGATTTTGTGTCCTAGTGAATAATTACCTTAACTGGTAGGTAGGTATCATGGACTTTAAACTGGTATCAAAAAATATGATAGCCTAACTCAAAATCTATCATAGGTAGTAGGTAGAACTCAATATCTATCTAATATACCTAAGTCAAAATTTATCTAGTCCAAGCATTTTGGCTATGAATCTAATTTACTTATACGAAGTCAAACATTTCATGAAATGTTAGCTGTAATTTTTAGTTAAAAAAATAATAAGTACAATTAATCAGGTGTTGGGTAATGATTTGAGATATACCTATTAAAGTAAGAGAAAAACACTGAAATTTACGGAACTAACTCTATTAACATCCCTAATTAATAAAATTAAGTAAGTAGGTACATAGGTACCTACTAAGTACACTTACCTTTTTCGAGAATTTTGTAGTTTAGGTAAGTACTTAAGTACTACCAACATAGACCACCGATTTAAATTGTGTAAATGTAGGTACAGTAGGTATTCTAGTCTAACCTAGCCTCACATATTAGGTACCAAATATTTATTAGTTTAAATAAATTTTGAGACACAATTCAGACACAGTAAACACTCATACAAGAAAAAAAGAAATAAATTACAACAGCTATGTACTCAAATATTTATTAAACCAAAACATTTCACTTTAATTTGTTAAAATTTAGCTTTAAGTTAACTTTTTAAAATCCTATATAAATAGCCACTACAACGTTCATATAATAAAATGATCTTCAAACTTCAAAGCGCAAAAAGTTTCTTCGGATTTCCGTAAGAATAAGAAAAATCAGTGTTGCCAAAATCTTTGTTTTTAACCGAATAAATATAATTTTGAGAGAAGTGATCAAATTGTTAACTTAATTTTAATTTATACGTTTCATAGTATGTTTTTTTCCCCGTGTTGGTCCGGGCTCCTTTGCAGAATAGACCATCTGCCTTTCTTGCCAGGCAGCTCGTAAAAGGCGAGCATAGGCTTATCATCACTAACACCGTGACATCTGACTAGGTGGTAGAGCCTTACCTATTCCTGCCGCCATAACGTCATGACGTGTTCCGGTTCGGAGGGTAAGGTAGCCGGTAAACTTACTTTTGCTCGAGGCCTAACATCCTGACCTCAGGTTGGCAACGCACCATTACTATCTTTGGTGTCTCTAGGCGGCGTGAATTTCTTTCCATCAGGAAATCCGTCAGCTGGCTTGCCTTCCTATAACATAAAAAAAAAGTTTGTGGAATACATTGTCCGTGAATTGACTTGACCTGCAGAAAAACATTGTACTTATTAACTTTATTTGATGATTTCTTTGTTTGGAATCGCAATTAAATTTTTAACTAGCAGCCCGTCCCGGCTTCGCACGGGTATAAAATACACATATAAACCTTTATCTTTAATCACTTTATCTATTTAAAAAAAAAACCGCATAAAAATCTGTTGCGTAGTTTTAAAGAATTAAGCATACAAAGGGACATAGGAAGCGACTTCGTTTTATACTATGTAGTGATTTGAAACATAAGATTCATGAAATGAAAATCAGTTAAACATTTGATTGGGTACTTGGTACGGGTCTAAGTACTTATCTTTACTGCGAACAACATTACAACATCGTGCATCTGGCTTGAGTACTGTACAAAAGTCGCCCTGTTTGATGTCATCGCCTTAACTATTTCTACCACCATAGCGCCAGTGCTTGCCATTATGATCTTCAGAACTGAAAGGTGGAGGAGCTGGTACTTTGTATACGGGGCCTAGATATAGGCTGTCAAATAGCGACGCACTTATCACTCCTAATTTTCACTACTAAGTCGACTGCTTTTACGCTATTTAATATAATTCATTATTCACCTTTACAACTGTCATTATTTTACGATATTGTCTTTATATATTATATATGTCCAAAAAAAATTAGTCATCTAATTATTTTTTCTACAACATTTGTGGTGTTTAAACATTTTTTGTCAATCAATGTGATAATGTGTGCGTGTGGGAGTGTGTGTGTGTGTGTTTTTTTTTATCTCATCGATCTCCGAGTCTTGCAACAAAAAGAGGAATGTGCATTTATTAAATGTTTGGTTTGGCGATATCCTTGCCACCAATACATCGTAGGACTTAGTATCTTCGACTAGTTGTAGGCGTTCTGGTTGTATCTTTGCCTATCTTTTCGGGAAAATAGTTGTGAAGTTCTTTATCTTTAAATTGATCATTTTAGCGTAATGAGTAATATTAGGAAGATTTAAAACATTACGAAAAGCGATGAATATAAAGTAAGCAGCGCAAATCTGCGATCGTGACATTTGGAATTCTATACTGTCTGTCTACTCCGTAAAGGGCTTGGCCTAAAAATATGTATGTAGTTATGTATTTTTTTAATAAATGGCATAATATTTAACATATCTTACCTTTTTAATATTGCATATCATTACATTGAAAAAAGAACATAGTTACATTCAAAATTTTACTATGAATTGTACTTACTTACATATTAAATAAAGAAAGATTTGAATTTTCCTTTGACTTAACAAGTAAAATAGCGAGAATCAGCTTGTTTTTGTTATATATCTGTAATTACATTATTGTTATGATTGTACTGGAAAATGTTTAAGTTGAGAATCTACTAAACTGTTCATCTTAAGCATTAAAACCCTGTGACCCAAGTTTCGATGACGTCATATCGATTAACTGTCTCGATGTGATAATGAGAGTTGGATGACTTATGTAATAAATACTATATAAAATTTAAAGTACTTACAAGAATAAGTAAGGAAAAGATTTAATAATTATACCAGGCTAGGAACAAAATGTTGTTGTTGTGGAATTCATCATTTTGTTTTTGGGTGTTTATTAAATATATTCTGGTATCTATTTAAGTACTTCTACTCGTATGTATAGTATCGTTTACCCACACCACACCACACCCATAACACAAGCATACAATTTGCTTACCTTGGGGTTAGGTTCAATTTGTGTGACTTGTCCAGGGATATTTATTTATTATTAAGATGATCCAGACATCAATTTTAATCCAATTTAGTAGTATTGTATTCAGAAGCAAACAATCAGATGGATTTCCCAATGATAAGTCATTTACGAGATAAGAATGTATGCGATACCGACCTATGGCTGGGGTGCGGTATGGTTTGTAAATAAGTTTACCTGTTACTCAACATTAATCGGTGCCAAAAACTTGCATCATTGCAACAGAACTTCTCAAATTCGGTTAGGATTAAGATATAATAACACGCTCGCTGACAGCATTCGTAACAGTGAGATCCGAGAAAGAGTGGAATTGAAAGAAAGTGTTGTTGTTAAAATGCGAAAGGGCATGCTCCGCTGGTTCGGGCATGTGGAAAGAATGACAAACGAAAGATTGACAAAGCAGATATACAATGCGAATGTGGAGGGATGTAGGTACCCGGGGAGACCAAGGCTGACATTTCACGATCAGATCAATCGGATATTATCCGAGGGTGGTGTCAAGAGTCCGAAACCGGCGTGTTTGTATGAAAAGGGTAATGAATGTGAAGGAAGCAAGACAGGTTTGTCAGGATCGTGAGGTCTGGCACTCGATACTCTCTGCCTACCCCGTAAGGGACTTGGCGTGAAGATATGTATGTATGTATATAATAACACTCTGCCACCTATTTACAAACACACCTAACATATCTTTACTACCAAGTAATGGACACCTTTTAAATGAGTTCCAGACAAACACTGTTTATTATGCTCTAAATTCATGAAATACGTGAATTTTAATTGACTGTGATTTCCGAAATTAGCTGAGCCTTATACGCATAAAAGAATAAGAAAATAAGTAAATTAAAAAAATGTGTATTTGTGTGTATGTGTTTATGTGTAGGCGACCGCGTGTGCACGCGATTGCCACACAGTAGAAGTGAAACGTTACAAAACATAAATATGTAAAGTAAATACATGTGTAAATAAATAAATGTGTAAAGTATTCGATCACATTCTCCTATCGAATTAAGTATTAATTTTATTTTTCCTCTTTATGGTGACGGATTTTTGTTTCTTCAATTTTCTAATTACATATAAAATGTAAAAAAGTTTATCCTCAGATTTTTTTACGCTGGAAAGGTAGTAATAAAATTTGATCCACCTACCTATTGCTATTTGCAAGGTAGCACATAATTGTAGATAATATAATTCAAAAGTCTAGAAAAGTGCAACGCTTCATAATAACTAGTTAACTTGAGTCACTAAAAAAATTTAAAAATATTAAAAACACCGTTTCCTGATACACAAAAAAAGTTACTGTCAAAATTGATTTTTCTCAGAAATACCACCTCCATTTCGACTAAAATACAACAAATAAGTACTTAGGTATTAGTTTACCTCCTTTCCTTGTTTTTTTTATCATAAATCTTCTGTGTTATTAAATATCAGACTCAATGGCAACCCAAAAATATTCATTTCTCAATTCCTGCCGAATATCCGTCTTCAAGTCAAGTCTTTTGTTAATTATGTTAAGAACTTGTTAAACATATTTGTTTAACTAAGGGTAGTATAAAGCTATTTGTACGAGGGCCAAACTGAAAATTTTTAGAACTGGCAACTTAAAAGCATTATATTAAAAAAATAAGTTTAAATTTTGAAAATAGAACTCTTTACCAATAATATTGAGTATACATTTCATTCATTTGTCATTTGTTTTACGATTTGACGGCAAATTGAAAATTGTCTGTGCACGTCAGAATGAATTTAAGCCGAGAAAATTTTCTTGCAATGATTTTTTATGAATTTCGATGTCATATAGGTCAACAAGAAAGTTATGATAGACTTCGATTGGCTTTTCACGATGAAGCCCCATCTCGTGCCACAGTTTACATCTGGTTTAATGAATTCAAACGTGGTCGAACTAATC
>NJDD01000293.1:52212-74699 GCA_002245505.1 Calephelis nemesis
ATTGATGTAAATGGACGCTATTTTGAAAAGTTATAATAAAACTAATAACTTGCTAGAATGCTTAGTTTTTGATTTTCTAAGAACTTTCAGTTTGACCCTCGTAATTGATCTTTTTGACACTTTATCGACGACACAAACTTAAATCAGGATTTTAAGCGGTATTTTTAAATTATGTAGATTCTAAGGTCCTTCACATACATGTAGGACGTAGTGATTATATACTCTTTGCATACATGCGGAACTATTCCTTTACGGAATTCCGTTTCAGAATTTTGAAATGCAATGGATTTTTCGTTTTGCGATACCGAACGTGATGCGTGATATTATCGATAAAACAATGGACTTGCGGCCTGCCCCATTGTTTGGTACAGATTAGGGATGAAACGATACGAGTAAATCCAAGAAGTAATTCGATACTTCTCTCCGATTCAAGTACATATTTTTAGTATCATACTTTGAAATTAAGTATCGAGTAGGTATCGGTTAAAAGTACTCATATTAGTAAATTTTAATTTCAGTACCTAAGTACGGATATTAAAATAATAGATGTTTAAATCTTTTAACATTGATAAAAAACGTTTATCGTAAATTGAATTTAATGAACGCATCCTAGGCTTAGTTTTGTGTAGTTAGCAGTTGGTTAGCAGCCTTGGCAGTTGACAAGCTTGTTTGACAATGTTAAAAAAGTTTAACGGGAAGACATTTACAAATTATGTATTTCTCTAGCAGCACCACGAAAACGGATTTTTTTTACATTAATTATTTTGTAGGTGACGTGTTGTACTAGCGCGTACCAGCGAGACTCATGGTCGGGAGTAACTTAAAAACTATTATTATATGTAAGAATATTATTAGTACTTTTCAATAAATAATACCAATACTTCTTACGGTTTCCACTCAAAATTTTCCAAAAACGATACGATACTAGTAAGTATCGATGCTTAACGACCGATACCAATATCGAGTATAAGTATCGATACCTCAGTGGTATCGGTGTCATCCCTAGTACAGATTCGCTGCATTCGAAATTTCGAAACAGAAATAGGATTTCGTAAAGGAATACCGCATGTATGCGGGGAAATAAAGGTTAAATACAATTATTGCTTTGGTCTATTCAGAAAAGTTTTGCTCAAATACACGGGACACATTTGTATTATTAATTTTCAAGCCAACCAGTCGAACTTTCTTCCGTTTCCAATAAAAGTTTGTGAAGTGTAATTTTTCTTAATCTTTTTCGAAATTTGAAAAAAGTTTCACGCCATAACGTGCGAGAGTTAGGCAGAGTACATCCAGGGCGTGACACTAAGTCCAAGATGTGATAGATGACAAGCCATTAGGGCACATGTCCAATCTCGGGCAAAGTTGTTTTAATAGAAAATTTAAAAAACAATTTTATTTTGTTGCCCGTTATGGAGAGGGAAGGTGCGGACTGGACCGCTTGATCACAGAGGCGATAACCACTGATGAATAATTATTCATTTCATATATAAACTTTTTTAAATATTGGTATGGTTGGGATTCATGATTGTCCAAAAATCAGCTTGGCAAAGACGAGTTAGACAGGTCTATAAACTCTATACTCGCTCCCTATCCATGTGGCACCTCGTATTTTTTTATGACATTGGAAGGCAAACAAGCAGAAAGATTTCCTGATGGTAAGAAATTCCCGCCGCCTAGAGACACCAAAGGTGGTAATGGTGCTTTGCCAACCAGTTACCAGACCTTACTTACTTTCGAACCGAAACACGTTATGACGTTATTGCGGCAGGAATAGGTAAGGCAGTGGTACCAATACGGGTAAGTCGCTGCGAAACTCTACCACCTAGTGAGATGTCACGGTGTTAGTGACGGCAAGCCTATGCTCACGTTTTACGAGCTGCCTGACACAGGAAGGCAGGTGGTCTATTCTACAAAGGAGACCAACAAGGGAGAAAATATGGTATGGGGGGTATGAGGCGAGCACTGATTCCGGCCCGGAAAGTAGGGTAGCCGGCAGACTTGCACAATAGGCCTAACATCCCGGCTATAGGACAGCGACGCACCTATAGCATCTATGGTGTCTCTAGCCCACGGTTATTTTTTACCAATTGGGGGAATGCTTGTTCGCTGACTTCTTACGTAAGAAAAACAAAAAAATATGAAATTAAATTGAAGCATTTATACGAGTACTTACTTACCTAGGTAATAAGCACGTTGTCTATAACTCCTTTGAAAAATACTTTCCAGATAATCTGTAAAATAGTTTTAAATAAAAAAAGAATATTTGCTTAATAATGAATTAACCCAGTTTACATTTTAACTAATACCGCTTCCCCATTTCTGCAAAACCAATTTTAGTCGCTTGCACCATGTTTTAGGGTTCCATAGCGAAAGGTTTAAAAACGGAACCCTTATAGATTCGTCATGTCTGTCTGTCTGCCTGTTCGTATGTCACTGCCACTTTTTTTTCAAAACTAAAAGAAATATACTGTTAAAACTTGGTAAGTACCTAAATGGAATCTATGAACGGCTTTCAGATTTTTACACGAAAAAAATAAAACAAATTTTGGGAGTTCCCCATACTTAGAAAGTCGGCTTGAAGAGAAAATACCTACTACAGGGTTTAGCCTCTATTCTTAGTAAAATGGTACTTAATCGCGTCAATATTTTTGTAAATTACCACCGGATCGGAATAGCGGCAACACACTAAGAAGATCCGGCGAAAGGAACTCAGCGGCCTTGCCTTTTTAAAAGCGTTTTACATACATATCTTCACGCCAAGTCCCTCACGGGGTAGGTGCCAGACCTCACGATCCTGACAAACCTGTCTGGCTTCCTTCACATTTATTACCCTTTTCATACAAACACGCCGGTTTCGGAGACTCTCAACGTCATATTATCAGATACAAAACATGTGGTATCTGAGCTTTTACATGATCTTTAAATGACTTGGTTTTCTGGAGCTTTATTCAGTGCGAAGGTATTATTACATGAGGAGCGATTACTCTATTATCCACTAGTAAAATAATTTAATACTGGATTTCCTATAGGGCAGTCAGTCAGACTAGTAAACATACTCGACAGGATTGACACCACCGCAATAACCGCATAAAAGAGGTCGGGATACTTCAAATAGCAACCCAACATAAAAAGTATATTAAAGACAAACAAAGTAAAGAATATAATATATATATAATAATAATAATAAGTATATAATATAAGTAACACATCGGTTGGTAGGTACTCTACGGTTCGAGGAAGGTTAAAATATAAGTACTTTTTATTCCACTCAATAAAGGGATTCCCGAGGGAAAGGAGAAAGATACAAATTGTAAATTGGGCTAAAATTTATTAAAACGTAATCCAATTAATTTATTCCTGTTTTGATTTGTGGCATTTGCTTTACAGATTGTCACGTAATTTTTCCAAGTCATGAGTTTTGTAGTTAAGAAATTACAAACATAATTAATCTCAGTATAATAAAGTGACTATATAACTTGAAATCTTGAATGTAGAGAAATATTTGAACGTAAAGGTCATTTTATATATACATACATATCTTCACGCCAATTCCCGCTGCAATATAGGCAGAGTATGAAGTGTCAAGAGAACGAAATTTGCTGGTTCGGCTAGTTATGCATAGGTAATTTATTTACACTTAATGAATGAAATACGCTTATGCCCATTCCACAACTAAGAAACACCGTTGATGTTTATAAGAGCATTTGTTGCTTTACGAAATTGCCAGATTTTTTCCCCAAACAGAAAAAAAATATAGAAAGCAAATAGAGAACTCATTTGATTGCAATTCGAGGTATTATAAAGTATTTTCCTCGTTGTCTATAGGACCATCCCTCTCTGACTGTCAGCTTGTTGCAAGATGCATAGATCAAATAGAGCAATACCTGAAAGACGACTGGTAATTGAGTCCTGTCCAGGAATATGGCAGGGTAGTCATTTTCTAGACACTTGTAGCACATTAGATCCGACACCCAGCTATTGGACGACGACTTACTTATTACTTAGGTACTTTTGCTCGAGGCCTAACGTCCCAGCCTCAAGTTAGCAACGCATCATTACCACGTTTGGTGTCTATGCGGCGTGAATTTCTTACCACCAGGAAATCCGTCAGCATGTTTGCCTTCGAATATAAAAAAAAACGGTTGTCTGTAAAGTCGGTTTACTGACGATAGTTCAACGTGACAACGTCATAAGAACCGAGGCCGATTGTGCCTCTCTGTCGCTCGTTCCGCGCTCTCGCTTGCACTTAAAGCCTTTAATGGCACGCCTCAGAGCGAGGTCACGCCGCATGAGACATGTTTTTTGGTGCGTGCAGCCAGCCGGCTTCATCGAATTATAAGAAGGAGAATAACACATTTAAAAGTTATTGAAGTTATACTTCTTTTGGTGTGGTAGGAAAAAATGAGGGTAATTTTTTACGATGCGCGCTCACACCGTCACGAAAAACCGACATGATAAAGTTAGCTAAAGATAACATTTCAGTTTTTCAAAAAAAGTTACCAACAAAGTAAAAGTAAGGACATCTACGTATGTTTGCGTGAGAACTGACAACTGTATTCACAATATTTCTTTAATTCTATGGTGTCATTTTGTCTACAAATGTAAAATAAGGCAAAAGATAAAATTTTTAAAAAGATTTTTATCTTATTACGCCGAAGAAGTATAACTTCTAACGCGTGTACATAAGTACACACACAATTTTTATTGATTAATTAACCTTATTTCGCCGTCGAACTAAACCTTTTTGTCATCAGACTAATGACTTAGCTATACTGTCGATATATCAAATCAGTTAATAATGGCAGCTGACCCGGCGAACGTCGTACACATCGACACTTATTTGTCCCAATTGTTTTCAAACCATGGTCATAGTCGTTTATTGCCTCAAATACTGTTGACCTTATGCTTAGTATTAGTGACAAATACCAAGATACTGTCGTGGTAGTAAAAATATCTTATAAGCGCATAGTATAAGCATACACCACTAACATCTGCCTTTTTTAAAATTTACTTATAACAACGTCAACCTGTAGGTATACTCTCGATTCTCGATTCATGCAATATCGGAAATTGGAATCGAGTATCTCATTTTAGGTACTCTTACACAATAACGGCAAATGATAAACATTTGTCTTATATAATAGTCAATTGCTGTACGTTAGCCACACTAAAACTAGAGTACAGCTGGACCGATTTAGCTAATTTTAGTTTCGAATGATTGTTGAAATCCGGGGAAAGTTTAAAAGGTAAGAAAAAAGGAAAAACGACATTTTAAGTTTTCTCATATAAACAGTACGGGTGAAAAAAAGTTCACCGGGACGGCTACTTAAACAATAACTTATTTTATCGTATCGTTGAATCTACTTATAACTAAATGCTAATAATCCGATGTACCGTGTTCAAAAGTTTATAAGTATCATAAGCATATACGATTCCAATTTCCAATTCGAATGCTATCGAGATTCAAGAGCAACCCTACTGTAGTTGATAAGTGTCCGATTAGCGGCAGGTGTGCATATTCACTTCATGGGACTAAATAGTTCCTTTAGCTAATCGTGGTTACTGTGGTTGTAAGTCTGTATCTTCTTTTATCTTGTTTCTCCTCTTCGCATATACTTACTTATTAACATCTGCTAATTTTGGCGTCCGCTCGAAGATCACAAATAAAAATCACAATTAAAAACCATTTTCTATTTTATTTATATTACACTTTAATATACAAATAGTTGAAATTGAAATAACGTAACATCTACATCATAGTTTCTTGTTTAACATCATCTTCTTCTACAGTATACCAGTACCTCCAGACAAATATTCATAGACTAATCGAAAGTGGAATACTGGTTCTCGACAAAATTTTATGAAAGGCGCGTGTACGTGCTAGTCAGTTAGAATAACAATAAATAGGAGTTTCAGCATCGTGTTTTCCTAACATCATAGATCGGGATCCAATGCCGTCCTGTAGTCAGACCTTTCTTGTTTTATAATAGCTGAGAATTGCACAGCGTATGCCACCAATTCAAATGTTTGTAGGCTATCAACTCGAAATGCTGTATTTTTAGCAGGTATCAGATGTCAAAGGAGTAAGAGCGTATGAATCGTTAGTTGTTTTCAAGTATCATGCATAAAGTTGTTATAAGATAAAAATAAACGTTTTTATAATAATTGCCAGACATCACGGGAAGATAAAATTCGGTTTTATGTGTTGCCAGCATGCACTAAAAACATTTAGATATTACAAAACTATAAGTCTGGTTCTTCTTGGATCCCAAAATATAACTGCCGAGACTCGAGAGCCAGCATGCCATAACGTTCGACTAGATAGTAGCAAGATTGTCATATTAGGTAGGGTAGAAGCTACAGGATGTTTATAAATAAATTGGTAAGGAGCAGACGGTTCTTCTAAATCTATACATATTTGCAATGAAAGAGCCTTAAAGAATTACAAAGCTTAAAACAATACTTAAGGTAGAGGTAGGTCTTTAAGCTGCCAATTGTCTTAAGCTCAATAATACCGGCCTATATCTCTTTGAACAGGTTTTTTTTTCAATAAATTTCAATAGTAAGAACAGACTAAGAAAACCAGGTCATTCATCCCTTTTATAAATATTTTATATTCTTATCCACACTCCATATCATATTGTACTAATAGAAGTGAAATTGCAACGAGGGTGATAGGAACAAACAGTTTGGGTCAATCACAATTTTTTTTTATCATCAACGTTCTCACAACAAATACAAAGGTGATAATTCTGCTGCGTAATTACTAAACTATTTTAAGATATCTTCGCGATCATCTTTCTATTTCGCTATCTTCTTTTAACGCAGACAAAAAAACAAAAAGTCAAAAGTAAAATAACTGATTAAACTATGTATAGTCTCTAATATTTTTCGTTTTGTTTTACAAAACTTATGTTAACAAAATAACTTTTAAATATAATGAGTAAAGTATAAAAACGGAAAAAAGTTTTAAAACAAAAAAAGAAATCGAACTAATAAATTTTAAAATCTGATAGGAAAAGTATAACCGCTTTACCACAAAAAAAATACAGACGCCTGTTTAGAATTTTATAGACATCAAAACATATTATTGGAACATTGGTTGAGGGCCGAGTTTTAGACACTAGTAAAACGCGTGTTTAACGAGCGTTTAATTGTTTTGCAGTAAGACGGTTAGGTTTAAAAACAAACAAACAAACAAACAAACAAAAAAAAGGTATCCAGCTTGCCATTACCAACCTAGCTAGTGTTTTGAAGTTTTGTGTAGCCAAAACAGATAAACATACATATACATAATATTTTTAACTTTAGTTCAGACCGATTCGTGAAATTTTATCAGAAGATATTTATTTATTAATGAAAATGACTTGAGTATTGATGGGTTACGTATAGTCAAATTCTCCACTAAACTACACTTTGATCTGAACATGACAACGACCGAAGCTGATATTGATGATATTGATGACAGAGCTAAAACCACCAATTATGAGTCACGGTGTTAGTGACAAGCCAACCTACTCTCGTCCCTTGCGAAATGCTTGCCAGGATCTGGCAAGCATTTCATATTTCATACAGCGAAAATTTAATGGATTAGTTTTCATCCATAATAATATTGTAAATGCGTATTTCTGTCTGTGTGTCTGTATGTTACTCTTTCGCGATTAAACGCTTAACCAATTTTCATTAAATTTGACATGCTTAATGCTAAAGATCTGGGTTTAAATGTATTTTTTTTTAATTCAACCCCCAACAGACTAATACGGAAGAAAGATTGTATGAAAATAGTAACTATACTACACTGACGAAGTCGTGGGCAAACAACTAGTACTAAATATATTTAACGAATAGTGGCGAACAGTGGTGGCAATATTTACATAATCGTCGAGTGATTGCGACATCCTCGTAGAGATAAAACTTGCTCAATGGAGTGAAAATTTCTGTTAAGACACACCGGTTATCACAAAAAAACGTGTGATACCGGTTCCAGTGTCACTCGGACAGTTCAAGATCAGGACTTCACATATTATATATGACAGCAATGTCTTAATAGTGGCAAACGTCAAGTTTGTTAGCATCATTTTCGCCATCGACAAAATATATCTACAATCTTTACATTAAAAAATGAATCCCCATGTCCTTTAGCTATCGCATAATGCATAAACGGATGGACCTTTTGCTATTTTTTTGTGTTAGTTGTCAGGAGGAGGTGTGAAAAAAATCAATATTGTCAAGACAGGACATCGTGTATCGGATCAGCTAGTGAAATATAAATGTATGTGTATAACGTAATTTTAAGACATCTATTTTCCCTTACCGCGCCAGATTCTATACATTAGATGGCACAAATATATAAACAGTGGCAAAAATGTATAAATAATGGCAAAATGTATGAATAGTGGTAAATACACATGTACGTGAACGTATGCACACCAAAATGTAGAATTTACTACTTTGTAGCAAATTTTGCGTAAATCGTGTCCTGGCAATAACACACTTAAAGTCCTAAATAATGACAATGTACATTTACTATTGCCGTCTTATTAATAAGCACAGACTTAAGTATTTTATTAATAAACAGAAAGTACTCCGAGGTTCAAACTGGATTTTTAGTCTATATTACACTGTGATACAGGTTACAATATTAACTTTACTCTTACTTTAGTTTATGTTTATTAATAAGACTGCAGGTGTTTATCTCCCAGCCTCCGTATGTCCGTGTGTACGTGTGGTGGCATCAGTTTTACGGAGGGCGAGTGTGTGTGGGCTAGATGGCAGCACACATGTTCCCGTCGAACTCGATGTTGGGCGGCTGGGGTGTATCGCCACCCTCGCCGGGCCACGCGCTATACAGCGTCGGGAGGAAGTCGTTGAACAGGGGACTGGGTTGGGGCTCCGAGTTACCTCGGACTACCTGCAACATTCATCGTTCAACATTAATCGCTTCTGTGGTCTAGCGGCCCAGTTTTAGACTTGACTTCATGAGCTCCAGGTTTAGATCCTCGGGTGGGGATGTGTTTTCTCATTTTTCTAGTAAAAAACAATTTTGCCCAGATTGGGCATGTGTCCGGTTAGCAAAAGACTTGCCACAGATTACATTGTGGGACTTAATGTGTTTGGTTAGTCGTAGGCGCCCTGGTTGTACCATTGCCTATTTCATCTGGCATATAGTCGTTAAGTTACTTTATCTTTTAGGCCCGGTTCTTATATTCAAGAAACGAGTCGTTTTGGTTACGAATTGTTGTTTTTTGTGCAATGAGTACAAAATATGACTACAGTTCGTTTTAAATTATTAACTCGAAACCTTGTGTACATGAGCATTACGCTTTGTTACTTTTAGGCAAACTACCAATGGTTATACTGACGGTGTACAGTTTGTTGATTATAGAAACCGGACTTTAATCAATAAACGTAACAGTTGCCAAAATTAATCGACTAATACATACTTCTTTTAAACCGACTTCAAAAAGGGGCGGATTCCAAATTCGTATATTTTGTTTTTTACACAATTACTTCAAAATAATATACAAATGGATTTTGATTATTTTTTTAGAAGTTCGTGATTCAGAGATATGGTTTATAGGTGGTTTGAACTTATCCTTAACAATAGAAGTTTTTTATTTACTTGGATGACAGTAGTGAAATAAGAATTGATTTGCTTGCATTTTTACTGCGCTTCTGAATCAGTGAAAAAACTCTTTTTAAGTTTGTTCGCTCTTCCACCGTTGCCGCAGCAAGCTTAAGTATTTAAAATAACTGCGCTCGCCCGTTTGGATAACACAACTGACATAGTTCATTTGGTGGTAACAACGTGTACTTCTTAGGGGACCGACCTCCTTCAATATCGATTGGTATACCCATATAATGAATTCACGGCTAAACCGCTGGACCGATTTTTATTAAATTTGATATGCATATAGTTAGAGACCAGAGTTGAAACACTGACTACTCTTTTCAAAAATCAATCCCCCAAAAGAAAAATAAAGGGAGACGAAAGTTGTATAAAACTGTTCCAAGCTGACGAGTCGCGAATAAACAGCTAGTATAAAACATAACAAAAATTTTGAAATCGGAATCACCGTCCACATGTCACAAAACTGGCAAATTGTGATGGAAGCTGAGAGTATCTTTCTACTAACTTCAATATTTTTAAGTTGTAAGAAACTGTTTAGGTAATATTGGCAAACCCCCGTGTTGGCCAGGGCTCCATTGTAGAATAACCATCTGCTTTCCTGCCAGGCAGCTCGTATAGGGCGAGCATAGACTTACCGTCACTAGCACCATGACCTCTGACTAGGTGGTAGAGTTTTGCAGCGTCTAGCCCAAATTGGTACAACCGCATTTCCATTTCCTGTCTTCATAATGTCAGTGCTTGCCTTTGACGTGTTCCGGCTCGGAGGATAAGGTAGCCGGTAAACTTACTTTTGCTCAAGACCTAACATCACGGCCTTAGGTTGGCAACGCACCATTACCACCGTTGGTGTCTCTAGGTTGCGTGAATTTCTTACAATCAGGAAATTCGTCTACTTGTTTGCCTTCCAACATCATAAAAAAAACTAAAATAAAAAAATAACAAAAAATAACTTGTAGTAATGCGACAAGTGACAAGTACTTGATCTACAATCTTGAGACAAGTTACCTTTTGCATTCCCTTGAAGTCGGGATCTTCTTCTCGCTTCGGTATCCAGATCTTGACATCTTTGTCGAGACCGCTGGTGGCCATCACAGGAAATTTAGGGTGCCCTTCTATGCAGTTCACCTGAAATTGTGATTTACAAATACAGTCGGTGCATATTATTTAGTTTTTAAAGTGAAAACTTCTCCAGCGGCGTTGCGCACTTTTTTGGAATGGGTAAAAACTTCTAAACTCGCGTCAAGTCACGTGACCTGATCGAAAATTCGTAAGACGGATGGAGATTAAACAGCCGGCGCGGCGTAGGAGAGGAAGTACCCCCTCTCTTTCTACGGCGCAGCGAAAATATATGCTTGCGCCTGCTGTTTCGTTTAGACGGCGCAGGGCGCTTGCGCGAATGTTCGTGTTGTCATGTTTGTGTACCATAGCGCAATAAATAAATATTGTATTCTACAACATAAATAATAGTACTTTCATACTGATACTTAAAGCAATTCGTGATAGCTAACACGCAGGAGATTCTTCTAGTAAGTTACAACCGCCTCCTATAGACATGGATTATACATGCGTGTTGACCATGTCATACTCATAAGGTTTGGACATTCGAACTTACCTATTTATTATTTAATTTCAAAATCATTAATTAATATGCTTTGCTTTGTTTTCACAAAAATATGTAAATAAGTTCAGTAAATGCTCTAGATCTATTAACGACTCAAAACATGATACTTGTAACTTTACTCAATGATAAAAAAATGAATACAACGACTTTTTAACACTTAGTTATTTGTGTTTTACTTTGAAATTTATCAAACTTAAAATTAAAAGAAATTAGTAATGAAAAAAAAGTATCTTCACGCCCATATCCCCGAAGAGGTAGGCAGTGGCACAACCGGGCACCCATGACTACACGAAGACACTAAGTCCCACAATGTGATAGGTGGCAAGCCTATCGCCAACCGGGCACATTTCCAATCACGACCAACATTTTTTTTTAATTAGAAAAGTGGACAAATCCAATTTTCTTTTTTGGTTGGCCGACCCGGGATTCGAACCCGGAACCTCATGCAGTCAAGTCCAACACCCGGACAGCTAGACCACAGAGGCGATCAAATTAGTAATGTGGTTTTTTTAATAAAATGTAATGCCTAATTTTTATACACGTTGTTTGGAGTTAACATTTGCACTTATCCACTGTATACTTTATTTAACACTTTCAGTTACTTTCTAGCCAACCGGTTTCACTGTTTACAGCATCAACAGGGCTTTGAAACTAAAGATCTTTTTTTATTTAACGTTCAATATCTATTTGGTTAGATGTTACTGATGGTACCGTCCGTAAGGTTTTTTCCTTTAAAACCACTTTGTGTGATACTTTAATACGCTTCGCGGTGGGTTGACGTAGCGCGTACTGCTAACAGTGTTCAAATAACCTTAAAAAACATTTACGCCCGGTTTCTATTTTCAAGAAACGAGTCTTTTTGATTACGGATGGTAGTTGTTTGTATCAAGAGTAAAATAACTACGGTTGCTCGTTTTTGGTAAGTTAACTATGATCATTTTTTATAAAATGAATAACGCTTCGTTACTTTTGGCCGAACTACGAATAGTTGAACTTGTGGATTACATTTCGTTAATTATAGGAACCGGGCATTTGCGGTATAATCATAAGAGACATAATTGGATAGAATTATATTTATGGTCAGTACTAATAAAATTATAGATGCTAATATAGTGTGGTGTTTGTACTTTATCGTGATGTTGTACTTTGCAATTTAATGAGGTATCTATATATTTATACAGGAAGCAAAATCTTTGGACCCCTTTTTACGAAAATTACGCTGACGAAGGACCATAAAATTTGGCACAATTATAGTTTACTAGCTGTCCCGGCGAACTTCGTTCCTCCCGTTCAGTTTGTATGGAGAAAAATAAAGTATTATTTTTCCCATTTTCCCTGCATTTTCTCCGGTTTTTTTCTTTATAAGAACCTTCTTCTGATAATACCTAACACAACAAAAAAAGAATTAGCCGAATCGGTTTAGTCGTTCGGAAGTTATGCGCTTACCAACACATTTAGGGATTCATTTTTATATGTATGTGTAGGAGAAGTGCAGAACGCCAATATTTTTCAATAATAATGCTTGTAAATTACACTACATCAATAAATAAAACATTACCCAAACTGCCATGCATTTGACACAAACAAATATATTGATGATAACTATAAAAAATCACAGGTGGCGCACCATACAGTTTAGAACAAAGTAGTTGGTCTTGAGAAATGAACATGGCGTTCTTATCAACAAGATAATAAAATTTATTATGGTCGAATTTCGATCAACGGGCGACCACTAGTCAGTATTGTTACTAGATGGGCCTTGACTTTTACCAAAACCCAAGACACTAACGCGTAACAGTTATATATTTATGTCAAAATGGGCGTGATGCGATGACCACGCTAAATGGGAATCCCCACCAAATGGGACCAAAAATGTCCTAATTCCCTTTTTGTTACGTTAGATAATATCAGCAGAAGATTGCAAAAAGACAGCAAAAATCGGAAAATGAAAAAAAAACAAGGCTTTCAATAAATTAGTAAATGTAAATGTCTTCTGTGTAGGTTAATTAGTAAAATGCTAAAAAATAGCCAATTCAAATCTGGAACTACTTGGTTCTTTTGGCAAACCCTTTGAAGGCACTTCTTTGAACAAACTTATTAGTAATGTAGTACAGGGTGTTAGGCACATGGACAAACGAAAATGTTGAAAAGTGGCATCATTTGGAAAAAATGGATTTGATAGAGTTGCTATTAATTTTTTCGCTTCTGTGGTCTATCGGTTTAGTTGTTGGACTTGACTGCCTGAGGTCCCGGGTTTTCCAATTCGAGTTTGATTTCAAAATTGAGTTTCATTCCATTTTCTAATCAAAAATAACGTTACTCGGGATTGAACATGTGCGCAGTTGGCGATGGGCTTGCCACCTATCACATTGTGGGACTTAGTGTCTTCGGCTAGTCGTGACTTGTGCCTCTGCCTACCTCTTCACGTATATGGGCGTGAAGATACCTATTTTTTTTACCTTTTGAATTTTTAATTCTCTCAAAATAATCTCTTTCTCTCTATCTCTTAGTGTAATAACTTTATTTTTTATAGACACAGAAGCTTTAAAGAAATTTTATTTGTATTGAACTAATTTACTGTATTGAAATATAAATAAATAAATACTTTGGGAGAATTTATGAATAACAAAAATCAATACAAAATCAAATAAAAAAATAATAAGATGTATGTATAAAAGAAAGTCGTGTTGGTTACACTATTAATAACTCAAGAACGGCTAAACCGATTTGGCTGCAAATTGATTGACGAACACAGAATACTTTTTATCCCGTTCGACTGTAGGGAAACTAGGAAAAACAAAACTTAAATGTTTACCATCCCAACTGAATGGATCGTGGAACTAGAAATTGTGCCTGGATGTTCGTGATATTTAACTAAAATGATAAAAAAAAATAAAAATCAAACTTCAAGCTACAAAACGAACTGCTCGCACGAAAAGTTCAAGTTCAATGAACGCGCGCGATGTGTGGATGTCAGCTAAGAAGGTCCGGCTTTTTACCGGCAATGACTATTTCATATTTTTTGTACTTTTTTAGGAACGTATTTTGAGTTATTTTGTATATATTATTCATACCAAAATACAAATTTTGAAAATACGAAATACGGTGTACCTAACATGTAAGCTTCTTGGAGTCGCCAAGTAGCTTACAGGTTAGGTAGACCGTATTTTTTGCCACATGCCACGCTTTCTTTAGACTTGCCCAGTTTTTACCACATTCGTTACTCTTTTCAAACAATTATACCGGTTTTGGAGACTCTTTACGCCAGCTTCGGATGATACCCGAACAATTTGGTCGTGTCTACCTAGACCTCTCCAGTTAACAAACAACCACAAACGCTACCTTCAAGTTAAGCAATGTATATACGTAACGGTGGCGTATTTGTTTACACCAATAGTTTGTTCCGATTATATACAGGTACATTCTCGTAATATGTATCTACTCGTTTCTTTTCTTTTATAGGTAGTAATGAGGATAGCGAATCGATTATTTTGCTTAAGTTTCGTAAACATTATGTTTTTAAACAATTAAATAAGGCCAAACTTCTTTCTTATGGTACTCTTAAGTTTTATGTGGAATCTTTTTGTCTTAGATTTATGCCTGTATTATGTATACCTGGTGTATACATATATATTTTTCACGCCTGTATTAGGGAAGAATTCTTTAAAATATATCTGCTTAACATACTATATTTAAAAATAGGTCTAAATTTTAAGTTTTATGCTGTATTTTTAGCTTAATTCTTTTTTTATGGTTTGAAAATGTTAATTTTATCCTTATCTTTTTTATTTTTAAGTTAAATTAACTGTATATTGGTATTATTTTATTTAATATGTGGATGCCAGGGAGCTCAGGAAATGTGTTTTTTGTATTATTTTATTTTAGAGTTTGTTTGTTTATTTAATTATTATTTTATTTAATTATCCTATAGTTATTATTTATATATATACATATATTTTAACATATCCATAACAAATAAAAACATTGTACTATACCATGAGCAGTAATATTGAAAGTGACGAATTTGTGAGCTGTTCATCTGATAGTGATGATGACAACACATATTATACTTCTGTGAATGATTGCCTTAATTTAAATTTTTCAGAGTCTCAGAAGAGGTTTAATGTTGTTCACATCAATGCTCAGATCATTCCTGCGCATTTCCCGGATCTACTTACGTCCTTTCAATCGAAAAATATTCATGCCATCTTGATTTCCGAGACTTGGTTGAAACCATGTCTACCATCAGCAGTTTACTCCTTGCCAGGCTTTAATCTAGTTCGTAATGACCGGGTCGGGAAAGGAGGAGGAGGAGTTGCAATCTATCTCCGGGCCAATATTCCATATAATGTAGTCAGTATTTCCGCTCAGCCTCCTCCCCCAGATGCCGCTGAACATCTCTTATTAGAAGTCACTTTAAATAACTCACAAATATTGCTAGGAGCATTTTTTAGCCCCTCTCCTACCATGGACTATTTCAATTCTTTTGAAATGTTGTTAGAGCAATTTTCTCCTCTATATAGACATACTATAATAATGGGAGATTTTAACACTTGTCTTATAAAGGCTGATCACCGTTCCAGACGGTTAAAATCTTTAATTGATTCCTGCAATCTTAAAATTTTACCATCCAGAGCTACTCACTTTCTTCCTGGTTGCACGCCTTCACTTCTAGATTTAACTATATTCTCTTCTCCAGATTTTGTCTTTAAATATGGTCATATTCCAGTTCCTGCTTTCTCGTATCATGATCTCCTTTTTTTGTCTTACTCTATTCGGCCTCCCAAAGTGAAACCCCAAACTATTCTTTTACGCAATTTCAGTGGAATGGATACTGGGCAGCTTCAAGCTGAAGCAAGTGAAATAGATTGGACTTATGTCATCGGTGCAGAATGTGTTAATGATAAGCTGAGGTTATTTAATTATGAATTAACACAGCTTTATGATAAGCATGCTCTCATAAAACACTTTAAGCTTAAACATCTTTCTACGCCGTGGTTAACTGATGATCTAAAGTCCCTGATAAATAGAAAAAACCGAGCAAAAGCAAAGTTGCGTCTAGATCAGTCTCTTGAAGCCGTTGAAAAATATAGATCTTTGCGTAATCACTGCAATACGCTATGTAGGGATGCACAAAGACGTCATATTCATAAATCGGTCGAGAACAATGACCCTAAAGGAGTTTGGAAATTTCTTAGAGGTTTAGGATTGGGGAAAAACAAGCATCAGAATTCGTCGATTGAGCAACTCGATCTCGAGCTTCTTAATCAACACTTCTCATCGTCTGCAGTAATTGTTCCCCGCTATAAAGTTGATACCCCTTATTGATATATCTTTCATCCATCCCTACACCTAATATCCAACCATTCAATTTTAGTCCAGTAACTGAGGGTGGTGTAAAAAAGGCTGTTTTATCCATTTCTTCCAATGCCGTCGGTAGTGACTGCATTAGCCGTTGCACGATAGTCCCCATTCTTGACCAAATACTCCCAATCTTAACCCATATTTTGAATCATTCTCTGTCATCTTCCACTTTTCCAGATATTTGGAAGAATGCGTATGTCATTCCTTTACCTAAAAAACCTAATCCTGTTACCTTCACCGATTATCGTCCTATCTCAATTTTACCATTTTTATCTAAAGTACTTGAAAAACTTGTATATCATCAATTGAATTCTCATTTAAACACCCATAATTTGCTTAATCCTTATCAATTTGGTTTCCGCCTCGGTCACGGCACTTACTAAAATATGTGATGATATTCGCTATGCTATGGATAATACACAGGTCACAGTCCTAGCGTTACTTGATTTTAGTAATGCATTTAACTCTGTTAATTTTCAAATTCTCCTGGGTGTACTGCGGTCCTTAAACATATCTCCAACAGTTATTGACTGGTTCTGTAGTTACCTTCAAGGACGCCGGCAGCGTGTAAGTACGGACAAAAAACAATCCTCCTGGTGTGCTATTACTGTAGGCGTGCCTCAAGGTGGTGTACTTTCTCCTGCTTTGTTTGCTTTATTTATTAATTTTCTTTGTAACAGAATCAGGTCCCGTTACCACATGTATGCAGATGATCTACAAATATACACACGATCTTCCCTTGATAACTTGCCTATGTCCATAAACGAAATCAACCAAGACTTAGCTAATATATCTGAGTGGGCTTCAAGTTTTGGATTGCAATTTAATCCACATAAATCTCAAGTTATGATCGTTGGTAGTTCTTCACTAATCTCAAGAATTGTATGGGCCAACATTCCGAGTGTTAAACTAAATGGAGTAATTATTCCTTTTTCTAAATCAGTTAAGAATTTGGATGTCTGTATGGATGAAACCCTTTCATGGACTGCCCAAATTAATGAAGTGAGTCGCAAATTTTTTGCTACTGTGAGCTCGTTAAGGAGGTTACGTAACTTCTTACCAATTTCCACTAAAATTGATTTGTGCCAAACTCTTTTACTACCGTTAATTGACTATGCTGATGTATGTTATCCTGTTTTAAGTGATTGTCTGCTTAAAAAACTTGAACGTCTTCAAAATTACTGCTTACGGTTCATTTTTGGATTAAGAAAATATGACCACGTCTCTGAATTTCGTTCAAGACTGAAGTGGCTACCCATGTGTCTGCGCAGGAATGTTCATGTGCTTCGTCTGCTTTATTGTATTTTATTTAGTTCAGTGGCCCCTGTTTATTTAAAAGAAAGTTTTAAATTCCTTGGATCCCATAACCTAAATCTTCGTTCTGGGGATAATTTAACTTTATTAATACCCCCCCATAAGACCAAGTTTTATGCTTCTTCTTTCGCTGTAGTTGCTGTAAAATTGTGGTCCGACTCGCCTACCCATATTCGAAAGGCTGAAACTCTGTGGAGTTTCAAAAAACTTATTAAAAATTATTACATGGAATTTATTTAATTTTTTTTTCAGTTTCATTTATAGTAATTATTTGTTTCTGTCTTACCGCTGTTGTCAAATAAATATGCATTTCTTAGATTTATGTTTGCATGTATGTTTGTATATTCTTATGTAATTATTTGTGTATTTGTATATTATTAATATTACTTTGTAATTAAAAATGTATTTTTATTCATATTCTGTTAGTGTTTTTTTTGTATTGATTTATTTTATTTCATTTATTTTTGCTTAAATTTTGTCTTGTATTTATTTTTTTTTTCTTTAGTTTTGTTACGTACATAGTTTGTGTGTTCTTGCCTTTAATTTTATTTTGTAATTTTCGATTTCCTGTCTTTCCTGGTTGTCTGGTAGAGATTGCTTTGAGCGATAAGACCGCCATTTGTACATTTTTGTTTTGTAATATTTTTGTTCTGTATTTTATGTTTGTGTTTATATTGTACAATAAAGAATAAATAATAATAATAAACGCATACACAATATGTATAACGCATATACAAGGATAGCACCCCACTGTTGATGAGGCGGAGCGTGTCGGGTCGGGGCGCATCGTATTGCAAAGCACACTGAGGCGGGCCGCACCACGTCGCAATGGCGGATTTCTGTTATTAAGCGCCAAAGAATAGAGCAACTAAATAGAGAGGCGACTCGACATTAAAATCTTCAATTATAGAAAGTGGCGCCTCTAGTAGTTGTCATTCAAAACTTTAGCGTTAAAATGCCATTAGTGCTCTATTTTTAATAGGTTGGTAGTGATATTGTGACATTTGGTTACAATAGGCTGCATCAGAAAATGCACGCGGGGTGTCTCGAAAAAATCCACGCCGAGGCGCTCTGGCACAGTGGGCGTTGCTCCATACAAAATGTTTGCAAGCGATCTAGGCAGACCCTAAATACTTGCAAGAATCTGAATATTATAGAAGAGTGGTATAATTTTATTTACAACGTATTTATCTGCATTCATGAATTTGAAAAGCGTATTTACTAAGTTGTTCGATGTAAAACATAGATTGAAAAAGAATAGTTTTACAAAAAACTACCAACTACAAAGGCACCAAAACGGATAGTTTGTTTAATAATTGAACTTTCATCATTCGATTATCTAATATGCCAAAAAATATGCTATATGCTAAACAACATATAAACATGCTAAACGACTAAAAAATATGCTAAATCTAGCACAAAATATGCCAAATTGACAACACTGATACTCAGTACTTACCACTCCATTGACGTCACCGTCCAGCCACTGCACTATAGCTGCGGTGCGTTTGTCCCAAACGTATATGTGGCCGCAGTCAGACCCTGACACCACGTACTGGCTGCGGGGTCCGAAAAACGAAACCCCTTTGATGGTCGCACTGTTGCGGTGACCACTGTACCGGTTTGTATAACCGTCCCTACCGTCGTTGGAAGCCCTGTAATTTATAAACACCATTTAAGCTCTGTTTCGTCCGTCTACCATCGTCGTGTTCCACGATTCTAGTTTGTTTTTAACCGACATCCAATAAGAGGGGGATCTAAATTCGTCAGTGGGTTTTTCCTTTTTTTTGTGTATTTTTTGGAAACTTGTGTGAAAGTCATGATTTTTGTCTATATTGATGACCTCACCAATGATAATGATAAACAAAAATGTATGCATTATTAGAGTTTTGACGCCATCGTGAAAGAAGATTGTCG
The DNA here is from genome assembly GCA_002245505.1 of Calephelis nemesis. Classification (NCBI taxonomy): domain Eukaryota; kingdom Metazoa; phylum Arthropoda; class Insecta; order Lepidoptera; family Riodinidae; genus Calephelis; species Calephelis nemesis. The sequence continues at coordinate 72,060 of NJDD01000293.1, forward strand.
TAGTTTTTTCGTAATTATTGAACTTCGTATAAATTATGAGTGAAATTAGTTTATTAAGGTGGTATTTAATTCAATTTTGTTTAGTTCAAGTAAACAAATGAAATATTTATGAAGAAATTAGTGTATCGTGTATATTCTTGTTGCCGGCAATTCTCACTAAAGCTTAAGTAAAGAGGGCAACGCTCTACTCCAGCCCCTGACATGACATTGACTTATGAACTGAAATAACTTATGACTGTTATAAAGAATTTATTAATACGGAAGACGTGGCAGCATGGCCTAAAGGTCTTAACCGTCCCCAGAAAGGGGCAAATAAACATAAAATATATGCATTATAATATTAAGTATAACTCAAAAAAATCATATTATGATAATTATATGCGAATTATTAATAGTAATCTTTCAACAAAGATAAAAGTGTTATTATTCAACCGCAACGTTGTCACCAAATAATTCGATTCGGTTTTTAGCAGTTTTAGTAATTAGTAATTCTGTCCACTTAATGTCTGATTGAAACTTAGACAACGATCGTTACTTCTATAACAAAGTGATGTCACTGTGAAAGTGTGGAAAAGGGAAGGTTTTACCTGAAAGGCAAAGTGTCCTTAGGATCGAGGTCAAACCAAGAAGCGTTCGAAGTTGTATATGCTACAGGGCTTATATCGTAACATCGCAAAATAGGATATGCTAGAACTCGTGTGTGGTTTTGTTCGTTTTCATACAATGAAACTTATAAGAATAAATAGCTGACCCGGCATACGTTGTTCTGCTATGAAAAAAATAGGGTGAGTCACCCTTATCACTAAAGGTTATGAAAAAGATTCACCCTCATCACTTAGGGTTATAAAAATAGATGTTGGCCGATTCTCAGACATACTCAATATGCTCACAAAATTTCATGAAAATCAGTCAAGCCGTTTAAGAGAAGTATGGGAACGAACATTGTGACACGAGAATTTTATATATAAGATTATAAGAAGATCACCTGCTTTGCCATCAAGCAGCGAATAAGAGATATAAGCGTCCGATTGTTTGCTACTAGCACCGTGACTAGATGGTAGTTCTGATGACTAGCACGAATTGTGATCATGCTGTACCTATTTAATTCCAGTCCGTGTTCGTTGATGTCATGCTCGGAACTGGATATTAGGATTGTCGATAGCTTACTGATGCAGAGGCGAGTATAACACCCCTTTACCACCCTTAATAAATCCGTTGACTTGTGGTTAGGTGTCGGCGTCGACTACTCGAGATCTTGGGTTCGGTTCCCATGTCGGGCAATTCGAAATGTGTTTATTGAAGTTATACTTCTTTTGGCGCGTTAGGAAAAAATTATGAGGGTAAATTTTTAGGATGCGCGCGCACACCGTCACGAAAAACCGACATGATGAAGTTAGCTATAGATAACATTTTAGTTTTTATTAAATATTAAATAAAGTTTATTTAACTAAATAATGCATTATAATAAAACTTTTAATGTATTAAATACCTTTTTTGTATGGTTAGTGTCATTTTGTCTACAAATTTAAAATAAGGCAAAAGATAAAATTTTTAAAAAGATTTTTATCTTATTGCGCCGCAGAAGTATAACTTCAAACGCGTGTACATAAGTACACACACAATTTTTTTTCTTTTAAAAAGAATGTTTACGGCGATTGGTTAAGTCCCAGGTTGGCAAAATATGTTTGTCATCTATCACAATGTGGGGCTAAGCACTTTCAGCTTATTGCGTTGTTTCGGCTTATTGTTGGTTTTATTTCAGTTTACTATGAGTGAGTTGACTGTAACTCAGCCTACCACTACGGGACAGGGGTGTGAACAAATTTACTCATTACTTAACAGCACAGAACAAGAGTACTCACAGAGAAGAATTGTAACTACATAGACAATAAATGCAACCATAGCTTCTCCTACGCGACAGAGGTGCCACTTAGCTACAGCATACGAAAACTACTAGAAACGGGAACTTTTAAATCTTTAATATTTTATAACCCTTTAATTTTATTACTTAATTTAAGTTTTATTATAATTTTATTTTAATTATGTACTAAATTAATAAGCAATTTATGCAGAATATTGATATCATATTGTCATTTCTGCATAACATCAAAAAAGATGAAAATAAGTTGATTTAAAATCAAAATAGCAAATTCCACCATATTAGTTTTAGAACAAATTAGTCTATTGTAGTTTCAAGTTTTATTTGTTTGTCATGGATTTTATAAATAATTATATGTAATTTTATTACGTTCAAAAAAATATATTTTATAACAATTTATAGATCATTTAATGACGTGAAAAATTATATGTACTGCATATATCAATACATTAAGCATAATCTAAACGATCGCCCGCCCGCATTAGTACACATCTGTTTTTATCGCTCCGTTAAATCAATAGTAAAAAAGTGGTTAATAGTGATTGAACTTCGTTAAAAGGTATAATTTCAGAATATTAAAGATCCTATCTTCATTTTAGTTAAATCAAAATTTTATAAACTACAAGCAAACAAAATTGTATCAGTGTTTTAATTTCAAAACAAATCATAACGTGCACAAATTGTTGAACAAAACGAACGAGTTTATAACTTCTGTCCGCTTGCCGAGCGTGAGTCATCATTCCGCCGCACGGCCGTGCTGC
>NJDD01000293.1:75876-91901 GCA_002245505.1 Calephelis nemesis
AATTGAGGTAACACTTAGTTTGTATTCTGAAAGTGTCTTTATTATGTATGTCTCAGTGTTTACTTTGTTGGTGCAATAAAATAAATAAATAAATAAATAAATAAATATAAAATGGATTATCATGTAAGCGTACGATACGTATGGTATGATTTCAAAGTCGAAGTACCGTTAGCATGCTAAGTATGAAGAAATAGAAATAGAATTCTGAACTGTTGAAATACGCTTAATAAATTCATGATATAAGAGGGGATTTAGGTATTAGTATGTATAAATTTTATAAAAGAGGTCCTAACTAAATTCACAACATAACATTAATTTATTTTAAGATTTGATTTTTGTGCTGACGCTACAACGTTTTGGGGGCGCGCTAGAATGGTAAACGCAATGTAAGTTCAAGAAATTATTTCAAGTCCTAAAATAAACTCTAGACTTATGAATTTTTGCACATCGATTACTTATAGTATTTAGTTTTATGTGTGTAATAAAAATAAATTGAAAAAAATATATAATTGTCTCAAAAATGCGTTTTACTGATGAGAGGGTTAGGTTTTATAAAAAAATGGAATCATTTCATCATCCTATTAATATTATAAATGCGAAAGTTTGTATGTATGGATGTATGGATGTTTGTTACTCTTTCACGCAAAAACTACAAAGCCGATTACGATGAAATTTGGTATGTAGGTAGCTGAAGACCCAGAATAACATATAGGCTACTTTTTATCCCGGAGTTCCCGCGGGATTGGGACTTACGCGGGTGAAACCGCGGGGCGCAGCTAGTTATTCATATTTAATAAATAACAAATGCAAAAACATTGTACAGTCGTTTTGGGTAACTTTGAATCACTGTGTAACTTTGAACAAAATTAAAAAAAAAGATTCATGAATTTATTTCTGTAATGCTTTAGTTCTTTCAATATTGTTGTTGTTTAAAACGGAACGCCAAAATTATAAGTAGCAATCATAAAAGAAAAAAGTAAACTGTGAATGTCAAAATTTGTAAAATAGCGCCTTTTTCTCTAGTGAAGTTTTAGCAAGTGTTTCTTGCTGCGATTAGGAATTGCAATTAAGCAGATAAAACTTATTGTAAAGAGGTATGTTTTGATGTTTATATGTAACATGTAGCCTAATTATTATTTTTTTCAAATTGGTCATCTGTATTTAATGGTAAAAATTGTGTAAAATTGATAAAGTAGTTTGGGTAACTTTGAATGGTACAAAGTTACCCGGGTCATAAAAAATATTACATTGGGTAACATTGAATATGATCATAGTGTAGCCCAGTTTTGATAAAAAAATCGGGCTATTTTCAGGCTTAAAAACTTCCTGAATGAATATATAGACCACCCGTCTTGCCCTTCCAAAAATAAAATAAGTCGAATTGATGAGTCTAACATAATTAGTATCCTAAAAAAATCAACAAATATAAAGAAAAGGCGGCCATATTTATATTGACGATGACATTTTGTTTACAGAATGGGGTAAATGACTTTTTCAAAAAAAAAAATGGCTTAGAGATTTTTTTTATTAAAATTTAAGATTTTAATCTCATTCAATCTATACTATAAAAATGAATCACTAAATGTGTATGTAAATGCATAACTTCGGAACGACTGGACCGATTTGGCTAATTCTTTTTTTATTGTTTTAGTTATTTTCAGTAGAAGGTTCTTATGGTGAGAAAAATGGGAAAGTATCAGGGAATATAGGAAAATAATACTTTATTATTTCCCTTACTAAACGGGTGGAACGAAGTAGCCTAATAAATAAATGTACAATTTATTGTGTTAAACACTACTTTCCTAGTTTATTGTGGTTTAATAAACAACTATAAAAAAATACTTATTTTTTCCATCAAATTGGCTACATCGATTCAAATGGCAAGACTGAGCTATCTACTAAAAAAAATGTATGTCAAATAAATGCCATTTTACTCTTTAGGGTTTTTATATTTAAACAAACGTCATACAATGTTACCAATACTTAAAATATTTGAATGATTAAGGTTTTTATGTCCAGGCAAAATTCATATTCAAAGTTACCCAAAACGCGTGATAACATTGAATATGAGTTTAGGGGGAAATTAGAGGCAGTTTGGTTGTTTTTTCTTTAAATATGTTAAGTTTGCCAAATAAACCAACTCAAAAGATCACTATTCAGTCAACAAAATATACTTGTAATTAATAACATATTAGGCTGTAACATCAAAACATTCCAAAATGTTCAAAGTTACCCAAATAGAGGTTAACCAATTTATAGACAACTAGCTGCCTGTTACGGCTTCGCTCGGATGGTAATTTTTGATCATAAATGGAGATGTAAGCTATCATATCTTTCAAGCTTGATCAAACTGCACACGGTGTGAAAATTTTATTAAAATCGGTTCAGAAGTTTAGGAGTCCATCGCGGACAAACGTGACACGCAATTCATATAGAATAAGATTTATTCATTTTTCAGATGATATGTATTTTTTAGATAGTACTTCGTATTATTAGAGATATCACGCATTCTTTGCGAAAAGGTAAAATGCTGAACAACTAAATCGACGCGGGTCGACAGAGCACGCACATATTCCGCGCGGGGTCTGACATACGAAAGGTTAATAAAAAAAACAAATTGCTACTAAAATTTGAAAAAGAAAACAATATTGTTTATTCGAAATACAAAAAACACTAGTCAACACAAAGTGTACAATAAGTACAAATTTTAGGGGCAATTCAATTTCTTATCAAATAAGGCAACTATATCATGCATAAACGTTAGAAAATAATAGATAAAACAAAAACTGTTTTGTTTTAATAATTTAATTCTTATTTTATTTTATCTAGATTCTAGAATTTTCTGTGTCTGATGCAAATGCAAAAACTATTAGGAGCAGGTTAAGGAATACTTTTATAAATCACGTTCATGTCTTCATTTTGCATATTTTGTAATTTCACAGATTTTACTACTTTCTTAAAATCACTTACAAGGTAACCTAGGAAATTTCTTATCTCTTATAATATGCCGAACGTTCTTTTGTAAAAAATAAGCACTTGAGTAACAGTCAAAACACTGTAATCTTGAAATTGGAATGATGAGGCGAAATCACAACTCACTTAAGACAAAATATCGTCACGAATCAATTAATGTATTTTTAATAATGGCGGCTTCAGATTTCTAAACAAACTTGCAGGCCTATGTGACCGGTTTTGTCAAATAAATAATATGAAAAGTCAACTATTACCTACACAATTGATTTTGAGTTATTTATTAAAATGTAACGAATCACTACATAGTAAAAAACAAAATCACTTCCTCTGTCTTTAAAACTACGCAACGAATTGATGTGGTTTATTTTAAGTGAATGAAGAGGAAGGTTTATATGAATATTTCATAACCGTGCGAAGCCGGAGGAGGCCGCTAGTATATTATAAATAACAATATTTTAATGACACTTGTATACATATTAACTTTTTAGTAATGCATAGGTTGCATTCCCACATGCAAACATTATGAATGTATCAAGTGTAAATACGTCTATATGATAATCAAAAACCTGCTTTATTAGTAACTACAGGTACGTCACCTGAAATTTTTTAACCATCAGGCAATCCGTCTGCACATTTTTTTACCATTTTTATAAAAAGAACTTACTCATCATGTATATCGTTTTTAGCATCGAAGAGGTAGACATCTTCATCGTTGTAGGAACCAAGGATCTCGGTGCCATCGTGGTTGTACACGGCACAGGTTAAATGCATCAACGACTTGAACCTTCTGCACAAGCCTTTGCCCTGTAGAAATGACACCTATCTGTTACTGCAAAATCTTGTGTATCGGCAAATCATGACACTATAATCTGTTCCAAATGGAAAGAAAAAAACGGTCATTGACCCTAAGTATTACATTAATGTTAACCCAAATCAATGGCAGTTTTTTGTACAAATATAACGATGTATTTATTTACCCAGTACATGCTCTTAGTTGTAAAAATCGAGGTGAGTGACGAGGTCAGCCAGACGCGTCAAATCTGTTTTATGATGTGTCTATAATTAGGGGCTTGAGGTTATTAAATTTAGAATTTATACAGGTACATGTAACTGGAAAATAGGTACGGGTGTTGGTTACTCAATTATAGCAGAACGGTTAAAACGATCTGGACGAAAATTGGCTAAAATTAAGGTTTATAGACTGAAATTACTTCAAAAACAAACAATAAAATTCAGGTTTATGGATTGAATTTATTATTTTCTAGGCTTTATATTTTCAACTGTAGAAAATCTACGCGAGATAAACCCTAAAAGAATATAGCGAGTGTCAAATTTATAACTATTCAAAATCTACGAGATAAACCCTAAAAGAATATAGCGAGTGTCAAATAATTAATTGCCATTATGATAATGGTCAAAAAACAAATTCCACAATTTTCGAGTCACGGTTAAAAGTAAAAATATAACAAGTTTCCGTCACTTTTATCATGCACTCATTGTTTAAAGGAAAGAGGTGGAACTACTTATATAAGACGAATTTAGGATTCGTTGAGCCTACGCACGTTTCGACTGGACGAAAGCATAACTTCATCTCAAGGTAAAAAAGACAGTTACTCACGGTAGATTCTCTTATGTGTCCGGGGCAGTAAAGTGCGAGCGGTGATGTGGTATGTCGCGTGTCATAGACACGAAGAGTTTTGTCTCTGCCTGCGAGTAAAATCTCGTTTCTTTCCAGCGGGTGGCCGGCTATACTGTACAAGGCCACTGAGCCACTGTGGGACTTCACGTGGATTAGTCTGGAACATACAAACTTTATTGACAATTGGAAATTCGGAAAAAGTAAAACTTAAGGAGTATGCCTTCTTATTATGCCTTATGCCTTCTTATTTCTATAAATCTTCTATACAATGTTTTCTCAAATCAGTTAACGATATTTCAAATAACAATTCAGAATACGTACCTGAAAACGTAAAAAATAATGATAAAGTAAAACATAAATATAGTTATCGCTAAAAAATAGGGCGCTTACAGCTGATATTTATACATAGGTCATTGAACTTAAGCAAGTAAATTTAGAATATTAAAAAAAATATCTTCACGCCCATATATCCCCAAAGAAGTATGCAGAGGCACAACCAGGGCACCAACGACTAGCCGAAGACACTAAGTTCCACAATGTGATAGGTTGCAAGCCTATCGCCAACCGGGCACATATCAAATCCCGAGCATTTTTTTTAAACTAGAAAATTGGAAAAACCAAATTTTCTTATTGTTTCCCGACCCGGGATTCGTAACTGGGAGCTCAACCGCTAGACCACAGAGGCTTATTATTTTAAATCCGATTTTTTGATTATGTCAGTTCAATATGCAGAATATCCAAGCAAAATTTTTAAACACTAATTTAAATGACTATATGCATGAGTAGCTAAAGCGACAAACGTTGTTCTGTCTTTAACTATAAACACCTAATTCTACCCCTTTGTTGGTCGGCTCCGCTGAGTAGTAGGTCTTTGCGTCTCCAACTGCGTCTTTGCCAGTCAGGTAGGGCAGACGGTAGCCTTGCTCAATAGGTTTAACATCCCGGCTAAAGGATACCGAGCACCGGATATCTCTTATCATCAAGAGATCATTATCCTTGTTCCCAGACCTATCACATAAAATAGAAAAAAAATAATAAAAAAAATATATTTTTTTATGTCAAAACCAAGGTTAAGCTGACGCATTATCATGTTATTTTATATTTCAATAAAAAAAAAACTCATAACGATGCAACTTGATCGTCCGCATGGTTTAGTTCTCCGGTGTTGGTGTTAATTACATGAGGTCCCGGGTTCAATTTGGGTCGGAAGTTTTTTTTTAATTTTCTAATAAAACAGCGCTGTCCGGGATTGGGTGAGTCTTAGGTTTTGCCCCCTATGCCTTACCACATAAGAACCTTCAGCTAATCGTGGGTCTCCTTTTTTGGTTCCCGTAGCCAAAGGCCAAAAACGAAACCCTTATAGATTCGTCATGTCTGTCTGTCGGTTCGTCAGTATGTCACAGCCACTTTTTTCCGAAACTATAAGAACTATGCTGTTGAAACTTGGAAAGAAGGTGTATTCATCACCAAGATCACGAAAATAGCAAAAAATATTGAAGGTTCTAATATAATTTTTTTCTGAACTAAATATTTTGCGCGAGAAACACTTTTTAAGTAGTAAAACATGCCCCCCTCCTTTACTGTAACTTCTAAAATAAGAGAACAATAAAACTAAAAAATATGTATGATCTAATTGTTTGCTTACTTACTAGTTACGTCTTAGGAGTTAGGGTGAAATTCACATTTCACGAAGTCGCAACTCGCAGTTGTGGGCCTAGGGCGGTTGCTAACAGTCGATTTTGCAGCGTTTTTTAAACCAATAGATAAGCGATTGTTATTTTGGTTTGGTAAAAATCCTTATGTTTCTGCTCCAAAACTATGCACCCATTTTAATGAAACTTTGACGTTACTCAAGTTGACATGTTTATATTGTTTGTTTTTTTATATTTGTGAGTAAACTAAAGTTTGTGAGGGTTAGATATAAGTTTATGATGTACATGTATTATGAGGGTAAGTTAATGGGTGTGTAATTGTGTAGGTGAGATGTTCTCACTTGGCGGGTCTGTCGCGGCGCACGTCGCTGGCGAGCACGAGTCCGTCCTCCCCGGCGGAGAGCACGAGATGGGGGTCGCTGCGGCCGACGTGCAGCTTGTGTGCGGGCCGCGCGTGCGCCGCCAGCCGCCGCCGCGCCGCGCTCGCGCCGCCCACCGTCAGCAACCGTACCTACTCACATCATACCACCAACATGTTTCATTTCCGATAGAAGCAAGAATGTGTCATTTCATTTTTTTCTGGATTTGGTTTTTAAAACGACTACTATATGTATGTTTTTATATACAAACTGTTCCAAATGCAAAGAGAAAAACATCAATTTGACCTATGAGTGCAAAAAAGGGCTGATCAACATTTCTAATATGGCATAAAAAAATTAAAAGTATTTGTTTAATACTTTTAAGGTATGACTTGCAATAATTATGCAAATTCCTATAAATGTCATTCTGTATTCCTGTATGTATCCATCCACAAACTACAGTTAGTGTATTTACAAATAATGCTATGAAAATTGTTTGGCTTTATTAAGTACTAACGTGATACTTAGGGCCAGTTATAGCTTTTCGCTGTGCGTTTGAGACAATATAATTGACTAACAGCCAGAATGCAAGTAAATAAGTAGCTTTCATCTAACTTAGATTTTTATTTATTATGATATATTACAACATACGTAACTCTATTGTTAAAATGTCAAAACAAGTCCGTATTTCTCTCAACAAACCCTTGAATAAATGCATAAATATATAATATAAAGGTAATGAATGCGTTTTCATGTCTGACAATTAGAATGTCTTACCTGGAATATTATTTAATGAAAATGTTAGGGGTTTAGAAGTCTTGATTATTTTAAATTACAATTTAAAAGAAGATGAAGTTAAATTTTTACTCAATTGGTTGAGCGCTGCAATGTTTTTTGAAGTTTTTCTTTCACCAACATTTCATATTGTATTTAAAATATTTCGGGTTAAGCTCTAGATCCTGAAGATTCTTAACATATGACACTCGGCCTTTGATAAGTATGCGAAGTTTCAAATCACTCCAAAGTTCAAAGTCAATCCAACAATTAAAGTGGATGAAAAATACATCGTAAGATTCAGATATCTAAATACATACTGATTTTTTTTTTCATAAATTAAAATGGCTTCGCACAGCCGCCATGTTTGATTTTTTTAAACGCCACGTATCTAAGAACACTTGGGCTGATAAGACAAATCTAACGATACGTCAACTATGTAAATCCGTTCAGTGGTTCTAGAGATGAGGTAATAAAGAATACCACATACATACGTACATATGCGTGAAAAACATAACCCTTCCTTTGCAGTCGGGTAATTAATGAAAACATCTTAATACAAAATTTAGCGCAGTAAAACTGCAAAAAAACATTCGATGTCAATAATTCAATCATTGTACACAAAATATACGTATATTCCTTGATTACCCTGGAATTTCATAATGAGATCCAGACTTGGTAGCTAGGATCAGCTGTCCTCTCAAATATATTTTTTTTAATCGGTGCAGAGATTAGATAACAGATATCAACTGACATAATATGTCAAAAATATAGGAGCCGAACATATAACATTCTCCTTTTTTCACGGTTGAATAAAAATAAAGCAACCGTAAAGTAGTGTAAACGTGACAAACCTGTCCATCTCTTGCGCAAGTGGCAATGTTCAATTGGCTATGAGTATTGAGATGCAGGAACTTGCTTTGGAACACATTGGACTTGTGACCAGTCTTGATGTTGTGCAGGGCTTTATTCCTCGCCCAATCCCATACAACCACATGCATGTCATCCGATCCAGAAGCTAAGAGGTGGCCTACAAACAATTTGGGGAAATTAGCTTTAATTTAAAATAAATTTAAATTTATTTGATTTTTATTATTTTTTACGATTTTACATAACTATTCTGAGTATTAGAAAACCTTGGTCCGGAATGAACCGGAGGGTCATAGTAACTATGGCTGGCAAACCGGATGACGTGCCTGCGAGTTCCGTGTCTGTTATCAGTCGCGTATTTCGGGAAGTCATTAGAAGTATTCATTGCGGTCATTAATATATTTGACATAGCAGATGGTCAAGTTCTATGCAGAAAATTGCCTGGGTATAGATACACCGCAGTCCCTATTCCTGACGCCATGACTGTGTAATGTTCCGGCTCGGAGGGTAGGATAGCCGGTAGACTTGCATAATAGGCATAACATCCAGGCCACATAAAAGTACTGTTCATCATTCATTCATAAACATCTATGTTGTAACTATCATGTTATCATTTATGTTAGACCAAAAGCGCTATATATTTTGTTATGTCAATTACTGAATGATACTGAACTGAACTTATACCAACTATGGTAACAACTCTGCTAAGGAATAGAATACTTATCTTAAAAATGTAGTGCCATAGAATAACAATTTAGGTACATTCCTATTTTATATTCCAATTTCCATTAGTAATTTGCATCATAATTCTAATATATTACCAAACATCCATATCATTCTAATCAAGTCTATCTGTTTGTTACCCTTTCACAATTAGGCTAAGAAATCACGGAGCTGTTTCCATCCTCACCCGCCGCCATCGTGGAACTGCGGTTTTATTTCAAAACTTACGAGATCGGTCATTTGTGCGGCCACATAGCCGTCATGGTTGAAATCATCGCCCACAAACTTGTACGATTGTACGGGCGGGCGACCGTAACTGGAAACAACCGCGGGCGCTGCAGGTGTAAAACGGGTAGTGAAATGTGCTCTTCTTTTTTCATATAAATCTTCATTCTACACTAGCCGCGGGCCCGCAAATGAGTTTTTAGAATCATACCACTAGTCTAATTTGAATGAAGTTTGATATGCACACACCTAAAGACTCAAGTTAAATAAGCTACTTTATGTCAATAATCAACACCCAATGTACTTTTGGGGGATGAACATTTGGGTGAAAATCTGTTATAGCGGCCACACTCACAGAAGTCAATTATCTTTTAACCTGTCATTATGTCGACATTTTCCATAAACATTGATGACTTAATGATAGATTATCTCAATGTTAATTGACACCTCTGAATGCTGCCATAAGCTGAAAAAAACTGCGTGCAAATACATAGTCAAATGTAATTCAAAGTAATATTACCTTCTGGGTGAAAATTTATAGAATTTACACAGCCTTTATGTTTTAAAAGATTATGCAGCTTGTCCAGCCTGTATATAGCATGTAATGACTCATAGAAATTCTGCTCAAACATCACGTCATTCTGAACTGTTTTGCCAGCTGGAAATGTCAGCCCCATTTCACGATTTATTATTTCTGCAACACAAATTATCAATTGGATTTTTTACTATACTTTGAAGAAGATTTTTAAGACAGTCTTACAATTTTATTTTTACAAATGACTATTGCAGTCTGGTGTTACACAGGATGTAATGAGGTCCCCGGGCTCAATCCCCGGCCAGGCTAAAAAAAAAGGGTTTTTCTTTTGTGTCAACTTTATAACAAAAATTACAATGGCTGAAACTGAATATGTGCATGGTTGGCAATAGGCTTGCCACCTATAACATTGTCGGACATAGTGTCTTCAGCTAGTTGAAGTTAGAAATAGAAAGATAACTAAAACATAACATGTTTAAACTAATCTCAGCATGTTGATTTGTCTGTCAGTTTCAAAGATATTGAGAAGCAATTATTACGACATTTAGGCATATTGGTCTGAGTCCTTTGTGTAAATAGACCATCTGCTCTCCTACCAGGCAGTTAGTATAAAGCAAACGTAAGTTACATAGGTTCACCGTCTTATCTAATCCTACCACCTTAATGATAGTTTCATGTTCTGGTCTAGAGTGAGGTAACCTGTGGACGTCACAATAGGCCTAACAGCCTGGCCTCAAGACAACAATGACCCAATTGGATTTATGGTGCCTTTAGGCCATGTTTGTCTCTTACCATCAGAAGAGTGTTTATGAGTGTTTGTTTGGTATCTAATTCCATATAATTAAAAACAATAAAAATTAAATAAGGACTTGATGAGACTTCATGACAGAAGCATAAAAGCAACCTTTTAACCTGTTTACATGATCTGGCATTAATAATTTATCATATGAACTTAATGTTTACCTTTTGATAATTTTTATTTGATAATAAAGTAAGAATATGAAAACATAAGGTTACTTTACAAATTAAAAATACCTCTCAAAATTCTGTATGTGTGTTTTGGCTGAGGCTTTGTTAGAACTGGTGGAAGCTTATCATTGTCTTCATCATCTCGATCATACTGGTCAAAGGACCTCAACCAGGGACTGCCTTCGCTATCACTATCAGAGTGCATTTGAACTACATCATCACTATTATTACTGTTTCCATCTCCAGAACTAACTGAACTTGGACTCCTAAAAAATACATATTAAATAAAATTCCACCTATCCTCAACTCTTTTGTCCTTCTCTTACCATCAGGTGGTTTGAGGACTATAACACCAGTTACATAAAGATGCTATTAATAAATTTACAACATCTTCATTCTTAAAGCAACATCATTCTTAAACAAACTCAACTAAAAAAAAGCACTGACTTTATTGTGCTTCAATTATGCAATATCACATTGCTTAAATTTGCATAATCTCTCTTTGTATTAAATTTGTCACCATAAAATAAATAAGAGAACGTTTGATTGTCAATTTTAGCAATTATACTAGTAAAATGTGTTATTTATATCTTTATTTTATCGTGTAATTTATGTTCAATTCCGTATCCAAAAGTGTTTGAACAATGTAAGGCGTAAGCTAATAATATACATATAACACAGATAAATTAAGATAACCCATTCAGAAATGTGTTGATACAATTCTAATGTGTAAATCAAATCAATTAAAAAAAATTAAATGTATAAAACATATTGTACTCAATCTTGAATGTTACAAGGGTAGCTTATTTTATTATTATTTGTCTAAATTTGAAACACTACATAATATGATGCAATATTGAAATTATTATTATTACTATACACATGTACCTACATCATGCAACAGGATTATAACCTATTCAACTTCAAGTATAACAACACAATTATTATAAATGTTATCTAACTTTATTTAAGCTTTTTGCTTTACTTACAAATTACCATTTCAAAATTCCCTAATACATATGACCAATGTTAATTTGTTCTTATTGATGTAGAAAATTGTTCTTTAATTTAAGTAAAATCTTAGAGAGGTTGTTAATCCTTTTGGAAAAAAGCCAAGCAAATGACTCTTAGGTTTACATTCAACTAACTATTATTTTCCATGCTATAAAAGTTTTTTACTGGTGTATCATAATTTGTAGCTTTTTCAGCAACTTTAAGATCAACAAAATAGTTAATTTTTGCATGTGCATTTACAATAAAATATAAAATTATGATGTGAAAAGTGTTTGTTGTGTGTGTGCTTTATTACTCACTAATTCAAGATCATACAATTGTGTATATTTAATAAAACACAAAATATTTAGCACACTAATTTTAACAATGAAGTTCTCCCAACTCAACTAAATACTAAAGAACAACATGTCAAAATTAAAGAAAAAACATTAACCTGCTTTTAAGATATATGGAGTAAGAGTACTAAGTACCTCTGCAAGATTCACTTATAAAAACATAGTCTGTGCAATCACCAAAAAATAGTATTTATATTGAAAACTTACACACTAGGTGAACCATCAGAAAACTCTGTTGATGACGACCTATCAGATGGAATTTCCACTCTTCTAAAATCTTGGGGTTCATCACCAGAAAGATCATCAGAATCTCTTGAAGAGTTACTATCGGAATCTCTACCTGGGGTCTTACGTTTTCTATAATTTCTCCTTCGCGGTCTTCGAACATAGAGAATAGCTGTAACGTTACTAATTGAAGGTGCGACAAGCTCATTTTGTGGCCCTGGGGCATTGCCTGCAGTCCGGTCCTCACTGCTGGTACTTTCCGATTTATCGACGGATAATCCGCTATCTGCATTTTCATCTTTTTCATTTTTACTACCAGCTGCAGACGTAAGGGGGCCTGGAAAATTTACCTGTAAAATAGCTTCTCGTATTTATTTGTAAAGCAATCGATGGTTTGAATACTTACCTGGTTCCTTGAAACTATCTTGTGAACTACCATCATTCAATTTTACCTTTTTCCCACCTAATTTGGGACTCAGAGGCATTTTAGTTTCGTCATCGCTAGACGAATTTTCTTCCATTTTATTTTGGTAAGTCGCAATTACACTTAGAAAAACTGGATGATCAACTGGGTCGTAACTACTGACGATCGGTTATTTCCTAGAACATGACGATACCTTCACAATAGCAAAGAAATAATTTAAAATAAATGTGGAAACTTGTCCTTTTTAATCGGATTTGAAACTATTTGATGTGGATTGTTGATTTTTTGATTTTCTTGACATAAATGTGAAAAGGAGAAAAACAACAGTGACAATCAGACAGCAGACTAAATACGACAACACTGACAACGAACAACTGACACTTTATAAAAAGCAGTCTGTGCCTTGTGTAAATTAAACCTAGAAATGTTAATGTTCTGAGTAGAAAACAAATAGAAATAGGAAAACCATCCCTATATCCTTATTTTATTTAAATCAATTATGATGTCAAATAATCGATTTTTGTATTAAGATTAATCCATTTTTAGTGAATCGATTGTTTAAATTACGTCTTTACCATTTAAAGACATAATTTAAATAATCATTTTAATTTTTTTAAGTAAGGTATTTCTAAAAAAAATACAACATAAAAAAATATTTTTTTAGAAATACCTTACACCTCTACCTTACCTTATAATTAATTAAAAATTATTTTTTTTAGAAATACCTTACTATCTATGCAGCAAAAACGTTGCCTCTAAAGAATATGACACGTATGACTGCGGGTTAGGTATATGTTCAGGGGTCGGAGTACTATAGTTGTTCTGTGCAAAGAATATAAATACTCTTTAACAAGAGGTTCTGTGGTTCAGAGTAACTACCCTTTTGACGTTTAGTATCATAACTATTATTTTTATAATTATTATTGAGCGATTTAGTATTTTGACAGACCTTATACCTGCTTCTAATGTAATCTACTAGATTACCAAAGGTAGGAATCGGCGTATTTCCATTATCCATTTCAAATGCTTGAACGGTAGAATCGTCTAACTTTTTTAATGGAAGATATAATAAAATGTAATTGCCTAAATCGTCCAGCTGAAGTCCCATTAGGGCATTAGTGGCCGACACTAGTTTGTCCAAAAATAGTTCGTAATTTTCAGCAGCAGCAGGACCTAACAACTTTACATTTAATATTTGATCGAGATAAGAAGATGCCAACATACGTTAATCTTCATATTTATTTATTAGCGAATCCAAAATTAGGGAATAATTGTCTGCGGTAGGAGCAATTCCGCTAAAAACGGCTTGTGCTTTAGAGGAGAGTTTACCTATTAAATAATATAATTTTTCCGAATCACGTAACATTTCATTTTCGTGTACAGTGGTTTTAAACGAGGTTAAAAAACAGTGGCCAATTTTCTATATCACCGTCAAAACTCATTATTTCGATAGGCGGGAGTGAGGGACGGTACCCGCGGGAAAGGCTTGTCTGGTCAGACGTACTTTCAGCGCTGACTTTCTACGACGCCAGTCTTTCCATGACCAGTTTAATCCTATTAATATTATAAATGCGAAAGTTTGTATGTATGGATGTTTGTTACTCTTTCACGCAAAAACTACAAAGCCGATTACGATGAAATTTGGTATGTAGGTAGCTGAAGACCCAGAATAACATATAGGCTACTTTTTATCTCGGAGTTCCCGTGGGATTGGGACTTACGCGGGTGAAACCGCGGGGCGCAGCTAGTATAACAATATAATTTATCGAAAGCGGTTACCGGTTTAAAAGAAGGTTGGGCATTCGGATTGTTAGTGATTAAAAGTGAGTTATACTCTTCGATAGTAGACCGAAAGTCTGTACGAAGTACCTCAATTATCTGCGTCCAAGCCAAAAACTGTTCTTTATCAAAATCTATATCATTAGAAGTACCTACGAGCAAGATCGTACATTTCCTGCAAACTCTCAAACAATTCATTACGTTTTATTTGTAAAAGCAAACCTTTTCTTTGCAACACTGGGTTTCTTAGGTTTATCCTTATCCTCTGTACTAGACATTATGAATTAGTGGGTATATTATAGAAATAATAAAACGTAGCGAATCTAACTTTAAATTAGTGACAAAACAATAAATAACCCGTAGGTAACTAATTTACAAATGTATAAGTAATTCTTGTATTAAATTAGCGGCAAAAAAAAAAACATACAGCAAACCAATTTAGTAGGTATGTGAGCAACACTATCAAAATTAGTCTAGCCGTGGCGAATATCTCTAGAAGATCGACTAAGCGGTGATATATACAAGTATAGTATAAACAAGAAATGAAAATGTGTCTTTCTACTAGGGTGTTAAATACGTTTTCATATGTAAACACAATAATATATAATGTACGATGTGAATCTACAACATTAGAATACAACGTGAAATACAAATACCAAAATACGATTACAATAACAATTTTAGTTGTAATTTTGCGATAAATTTCTTAAGCGGCTAAATAAAGCGGGTAGAAATATAGGTACGTGGTAGGTATTTGTACAGCGCGGCGTCAGCGTGGCGTGGTGTGCAAATTATTATCAATACAATACTTGAAGCAGCAATTATTATGATGTATTATCCTCTCGAGCGCCCAGACGTCAAAATGTCAAAATACCGTTAAGCGCCCGAAGTAAATTTAACGTACGGACGTAAGTTGGTGGTTTAAATGCCTATTTAGAAGTAAATCTTATACCTATAGACGAGCAATTCTTGTATATATAATTGGAATCTCGGAATCGGCTCCAACGATTTTCATGAAATTTAGTATATAGGGGGTTGCGGGGGCGTTAAATCGATCTAGCTAGGAATCATTTTTAGAAAATATCATATTCGTGTTTTATTCGTGTTTAACAAACAGGAGGCATTTGAGTAGTCCCAATTTATTATGACTCTTCCTGACATCTATTGGCGAATAATAATACTATTTTTTGGCGAATAATTAAAGTACCAGCAGGTGACGTTGTTAAGTAACGAAGTCCGTTGTTAAGTAACGAAGTCAATGATTGTTTGCTTTGAGGTTAGACTAATTGTGTAATTCGTACTTAAATATAATTTCCAAAAAACACAATTTATAAAAAAAAAATACCGAGCAAAGCTCGGTCATCCAGGTACTATGTATGAAAGTACTAGCCAATTTGTATATATTCAGAATCTACACACATCAACACTGTCTAGGGATATTAGATTATTATTTGCATTTCTTAGTTTTTCAGAAAAACTACTCAGAATTAGGAAAAAGTTTATATGTGGAATTAAACCTCCTTGTTCCA
>NJDD01000295.1:0-17718 GCA_002245505.1 Calephelis nemesis
CAAAAAATGTACAAGTGTACTCATTTTGAATAAAAATATATTCTATTCTATTCTAATATAACATATAAAAAATATATATCGGTAAGTATCGTCACGCCCATATCCCTGAAGACGTAGGCAGAGGCACCCACAACTAGACACTAAGTCCCACAATGTGATAGGTGGCATGCCTATCGCCAACCGGGAATATATCCAATCCCGAGCAACGTTTTTCTTATTAGAAAAATTGGAACACCCCAACTTTATTTATTTGTTGCCCGAACCGGGAATTGAACCCGGGACCTCGTGCATTATTGTTGTTGGCTTTTTCACTCGTAATTGAACCAATCTAATTTATGTTTATAAAATATGTACTATTTGTACAAATGTTACTAATCTTCTGCATGATCGTTCACAAACAGTATGCAGAATAAGTATGCTGAATGTATTTTATTTAAACTTGGGATAAAGATACCTAACTAATAACATTGAAAATATTAATTAGGGTTACTTTTTACTAATAGCTTTTTTAAAATAAATAAAGTATTTATTTTTATTACAAGTTTCGACTTTCAGTGTACTCGGGCGTATTAAGTTTCAATCGGTTAATGATTTAAGTTAAGAAGATCATCAGTATGTATGAAAACGCCGCTTTTTTGTAGTCATTCTAATTTGGTCGGATAACCAGTGTTTACGTTGCTCTTTCGATTTTTGTTTATATTTACCTTATGCGAAATATTTCACACTTGATATTTATCTTACGTATTATTTGACTAAACGCACTAATTTTTTGTTAACACCTCAACATCTTAGGTTGAGACAATAATTTGTGCAATCACGTCAAAGTTAGAACGCCGTTATTTGACTTTAATTCATATTATTCAAAAACGCATGTATGTATGCTTTTGAATTTTTTTATGGTATATATACACGTTAAGAAGAACCGAATACAGTTTTCGGTGACATTATATATTTTCTCATTTAGGCGCTACGATTTTTTTTTGATTTTTGGAAAAACCGCGATTACTTGAAAACTATAAATATTTTTTTGAATCTAATTTTGTCACAAATACGCACAAATTAAGAGCTATTTGTGCGTGTTTATTCCACATGCGCACATATAATAGTCTTTAAGATACACGATTTTGCAAAACGTTACCGCAGCAGGAAACGCAATATCTCGAAAACCTGAAGACGCACAAATTTTATTTTTAGCGCACAAATTTGTGCTCTCTGCTCATATACATTTTTAACTAACTCTCCGATAATTAGTTTAGATTTTTCTTGCTGGGGTAACGTTAACCCAGCTGGAAGTGTTTTTTCCGTTTATTTCCAAAACGACAACATGCACAAATTTTTTATTCGGCGCACATTTACAGCACATCGAGCACTAATTATTTGTCCCGCTCATATCAGTCTAGGTGCTACTTTCTAGCTGGGGTAACGCACACTAGGGTAGCTAGTAAGCTTGCAAAGATTTTTAGTGACACTTTGGTCAAAAGGGCGAACATTTACAGCTATGGTGTCTCTGTTTTCTTTTACCATCAGGAGAGCCGCATGCTTGTTTGCTGTCTTATTATATAAAATAAATGGAGCTGCAATAACAATATGTGTCTTATTACAATATAAAGTTTCTTCACGTCCATACACCCATAGCAGGACACCTACGACTAGCCGAAGACACATTATGATAGGTGGCAAGCCTATTGCCAACCGAACACATTATTGACACACACAATCCCGGGCAACGTTATTTTTTAATATAAACTTGCAAATACACATTTTATAATTTTTTTGTTGCCTGGCGTGGGAATAGAACCTGGTACCATTACAATTTTACAAAGTAGTCCAAAATTATACACATTTCTAAATATTAGAGGAAATAAAAACATAAGTAACATTTAATAATTTATTTTGTACTGATTTCACACAATCTTACATATGAAATACATTTGAAAATAAATATTAAAAATAAATTCAATTTAATAAAAAATACTTTAACTTGTATTAACCCATATTGTTTTATGGAAAGATCTTTAACATATTACATTTTGTGACAGAAAACAAAAAAAGTATTAAAATTACAAAATATTTTTGAATTCGATTACATTTTTCTAAATAATCAATTTGCATAATTTAGAAGCATCTTAGTCACTATCAAACTGTCGAACTTAATCAAGTACCTATATCTTCATTCCAGCTTTCATATTAAAGACAAACATGCATATATTTGACCCTCTCTTTTGTCGTTGTATAACAGTTAAATTCAAGATGAAGAGAGTTTCAGAATTTTTAATATTTATCGAGTTGCTATAGCCTAGAACAAACGCACAGCTAATCACAATCGCTAACACTAAGTATTACGTTAGCGCCAAACGAAGTCAAAAGCGTAGTTTTTCGTACAAGTAACATTGCAATTTATGCAGTAAACGCAGTCTTTGGAACATAGAAGGATGAGCGTCGAGATCATCCAGTGGTATCAAACCTGTTTTTATAACGGTGAGTTGACACAGGTCGGGGCCTCATCCCGTTGTTAGGTACTTTTGATGAGTTAGTTGACATTATTGGATATAATATTGCAATTATTCTTAGCTAAGTATATCTCTGTCTAAATACATGTTAATGAGTTTAAGACATCGAGGTTTCGTGGATAATGGTAAAATATTTTTTCGCTCACGTATATCAAATAATATGAACATGAATTTGCAAATTTTAATATCATATTCATATCTGTTACATTGGTCATGTAATGTCCAGTGCGTCATCATAGTATTTTTTATGTCTAAATTTAAAAATTCTGAGACTTGGTCTGTTCATTTCGAAGGTTTAATTAAATAGTTAGTATCACTAATTTATAAAGAATTATTAAAATGCTATAATCCGAATGAATTCCATATGCAAAGCACGCGCAGTTATTTATTTAGGTCGAAGTAATAAGCACCGATAAGCTCTTTAAATTAAAAAATGCCACCGATCCAAAGAACATTAATACAGCTAATATAAAATATAAACGAGCAATGAGTATAAATATGAGTTTCAATATAACAAAACACACAAGTGTTTATCGCTTACGTCCAGGTTATGAACTTCGTATCTTTTGAGTATGGACTATAGAGAAAGGAGGACTATTTTGTATGTGTGTAAACTGCTCCTACATTATCCAGATAATGGTGGTAATTTTGTTGCGCACTCACTAAACTAATTTTAAGTTATCGTCATCTTCTTTCTACGAAAGTAATAGAAGGAGACAAAACACTTTTAGTGCTGTCAATTTAGTCTGTCCACGACATATCTACAGTTTAATCTGTCACTCGGAAAACGTTGATCAAAAACATCACAATTTGACAAGTACGGACCAATCTGATATGTCTAAAAAGTTCCATCTCTTTTATTTTTGTTTTATTTGAAAAAGACAGCACGCATCTAAAATAAGTTTAGATTGTGAACAGCAGAATCACCACCGCTGTTTAGTAAAACGCAAATTCAACGTGAGTTTAATTTTTTTTTGCAGTAAGACAATATTAATCAATATTAATCTATCCTTTATCTACACACCATAAACATAATGTAAGCTTGCGACTTGTATAAGTTAGAAGTTTTACTTCATAAATGTGTACTAAAATACACGTTTCATAGTTTAATATCTTGACTAATACCCATAGTACATACATCAAAAAGTCACTTCATACTGTTTTTCAACCTCGAACACTGTAACATTTGAATGTTCATTTTGCTATAACAAAAGGGCGACAATTCCTAAAAAGTAATTAAGAAAACTTTAATAAAATAAGTATCACCACACCCGTATCCCCGAAGATGTTGGTAAAGGTACAAATAAGGCAACCATGATTAGCCCCAAATTCTTATTTCCAGTGTGATAGGTGACAACTGGCAAATATATTGCCAACATTACACACACAATTCCGGGCAACGTTTACACCATTACTAATTTACCCAACTCACACCCTGTCTGTATACGAAATTTCATCAAAATCGGTTCAGTAGTTTCTTCGCGATTTACGGACAAACATCCAAACAAACTAACTTTCACATTTATAATATTAGTGTGATTCCAAGAAAAAAAAAGTACTCATTTTTAGGTATTGCCAATTTCAGAATTAGTCATAAAAATTTAGAAGCACATTTCATGAAATGTCAATATTATCGTGGGAATATACATAAAAGGGCCATATTTAAATGTTTTGACACTTTTGTGTGATAATTACTCCTAAGACCAACTTACTATTGAATATTCCATTTTTTAACCCGATTTCAATTACTCGGGTGTTTACATTATATTTAAAAAGCGGTTGTCTGTAAAGTCAGTTTACTGACGATAGTTGAATGTGACAACGTCATAAGGACGGAGGCCGATTGTGCCTCTTTGTCACTCGTTCCGCGCTCTCGCTTGCACTTCAAGTCTTAAATGGCACGCCTCAGAGCGAGGTAACGTCGCATGAGCCATGCTTTTAGTGCGTGCAGCCGGCTCCATCGAATTATAAGACGTCACGTCACAAAAAAAAACACTCAAAATTTACACAGTTTTCGACATACTCAAAACGAGCCGACAAGTTCAGTCTCGAGATTAAAAAACAGATTTTACTAAGACTTAATACGAAAATATTTATTTCTAAATACCCCAAAACACTTACAGATCATAACTATTTATCACAGGGGGTGTGTGTATTAGACCTATGTAGAGTATAATATAAGAAAAATAAGGCATATTAATAACCCTCAAAGAAGAAGCATGTAAAAATAGGTATGTAGTATATCCTACACAATACCGTAGCAATGCGGAGACGATCATAATAACATATTTTTGGTGTACAGAATTTAAATAATAAATATATCCTCATTTTGGTGTTCATGTCCACTAGACAAGGAATCACCGTCCATTGATACACAAAATACTGTTTTCTGTGTTTGAAAGCCTAAATAATTGAAAACGTGAAAACGGCGTTTTTAATCGAAACAATACAATTTGTAAATTAATCACAAGAAAATATCTATAAATTTTAAAGAAAGAAAAAACTTCGGACAGAATTTGAACAGGTAACCTTTCGTCTCAAGCCGACGAATGCTTTAACCATTTGAGCTACTGAGGATTCAAGTCCTATGGCGAAATTTTTAAGTCCTTTCTTTCCCGTTAACGTGGGTAGTTATGTCCTATAGATACACAGTTCTGAGTACCTACTAAATGAAAATGAATAATCCTGTATGGGGCGAAGCATTTTCTTTCTTTAAAATTTATAGAAATTTAACCCAGGCACAGCACAAGTGCTGATGTAAAACTATCTCCAAAAGGAAATAGTTAATATTATTAATCACTTTTTTGCAGTCAGATTGATGATTGGAGTGCAGTATGAAATCGAGCAGATACATTTATGGAATACAGTAACATTAACTCGCTTCAACATTTATCGCATTGTCTATTACAATAATGCCAGTGGTCTGGCATGATGTTTTGACATTTGACATAATTACAAAATGGCGTCGCCAATATACGCTTATCGATCGTATCACAAAATAAGAAAAATAAAAGAACAAGAACCATTTCAAACACAGTGTACATTTTTATATTCTAATAGTCCTTATCGATTTTACTCAATTTGGTAGATGGTATACTTTAATATGACTATAAACATTTATAAATATAAGTATGTTACATTATACCTTTTGGTTTTACATCTCCGTATATTATACACATAGGTCAATGATTGTAATACCTAGCTCTTCAAGCCGAAATGCTTACGTTTGATTCTCGCGTATGGCCCTATCTCAGGGTCAAATACAAAGTCATACAGCACGGCTGTCCAACTGTGGTGTTGGGGGAGATTGTCGTAGAACTCGGGAGCTATCCTTTTCACCTGGAAAATAGTATTGCAGTGTTAATGGATTTTGTACCTATCTTCTATTTTATCACTTGTAGTTTTCCACAATACACTTTCATTTATTCTTAACTAGTGGGCCGGCCCGGCTTCGCACGTGTTAAAATATACATATAAACCTTCCTCTTCAATCACTTTATCTATTTAAAAAAAACTGCATCTAAATCCGTTGCATAGTTTTAAAGATTTAAGCATGCAAAGAGACATAGGGACAGAGGAAGTGTATTGTTTTATACTATGTAGTGATTCAACAATTTTCAAGTTCAGTATCCGGTTGTTAGTAAAGGTATATTCAGTAAGTACTAAGTAAAACTGACATACAAATACTTCTTTGGCCAGGCGTTACTATCTGTCATCAACAAGCAAAACCGGGGTTAATTATTTAAAGTTAGACATAAAAAGTCATGTCAGGATTTTGAATAAAGCGGTGGTCTCCTTACTCAAGGTCATTTAGTGAGATTTGGTAGCAACAAGGAAAAGGGGCACATGGTCTATTCTTATTTTTAAATCATAATGGAAGGCAAACAATCAGACAGATTTCCTGATTGTAAGAAATTCACGCCGACTAAAGACACCAAAGGTGGTAATGGTGCGTTGCCAACCTGAGGCCGGGATGTTAGCCCTCGAGCAAAAGTAAGTTTACTGGCTTTCTTACCCTCCGAACCAGAACACGTCAACAGCAAGCATTGCACGTTATGGTTGAAGGAATAGGTAAGGCAGTGGTACCAATCCGTAGGCAAGTCGCTGCGAAACTCTACCGTCTGGTCAGATGTCACGGTGTTAGTGACGGTAAGTCTATGAACGCCTTTTACGAGCTGTCTGGCAGGAAGCCAGATAGTCTATTCTGCAAAAGAGCCCGGACCATCACGAGAAGAATTCTGATTAGCAGACCCGGACCAACATGAGGAAAACAATATCGAAATTCATATGATACTTAAATTTGTATAATATACCTAATATGTAAATATTTAGGCAAAACATTTTAAGTGAGGTATATAATTCATTAATTTTTATGGAATAATATTTTACGTTTATATGAGCTGTTAATTTTTATGAGTTGTATTTTTTGGATTTTTTTTAAATATGGATGAAAATGACTAATACCACAGGTGTAGTGGATGGTTAAAGACTAAAATAGTCATGAAAACAGACCCTGATAATTAGGATTTAAGATTTTTCATGATGTATGATTTTCTCATGACTTGACAAATTTTAAGACAAAGGGAAAAGTTTTTCTTGAATTAATCATTTTTTAGACATTACATATTCCTTTTAGCAAATACTTTGTGATTTAAAACTGCATTAATACAGTTTTGGCGCCATCAAGAGAAAAGACGGTCGAAGTTTTTTCATAATTTTTTAATTTCGTGTTTGTATTAAGTGAAATTAGTCAATTTCGGTGGCATTTGTACAATTTTGTTCAGTGAAAGTGCACAAATGAAATAATCACGAAGAAGTTAGCGTATCGTGTATTTCCTCGTTGCCGCCAAATCTTACTATATAATCTTCAGTAATGAGGCCACCGCATTACCCAAGTTCCTGACATGACTTGCGACTTATGACTAATTATAATTTAATTCCGATTTTGGTAAATTTGATGCAAATTTCTACTTGGCTAAATGGCAAAATACTAACGTATATGTCAAAACCTAAAGAAAGAAATAAATGCATTAATATATGAAGGATCTTATCGACAGAACATTCGTGAGTCAGTATGTCTATCAATAGTTGTCTCTAGGTTACCCATCCAATGTGTGACCCATACCAATCTAAACTTAACTCACCTCAGGTAACCTACACCCAGGCACGGCTGGAAAGTCGTGGTGCTCGTTGTGGTAGCCCACGTTGAAGGTTATCCAGTTCAGGGGACCGTAATAGGAATAAGTTTCAAACCCCTTCTTGAACATGTAGTGTTCTGATATAAAATGACCTGAAAAAAATAATTAATAAAAGAAAGTCGGAAAATGATATGGGTGCGTGCGGTGGTCGTTTAGTACCTATAGTAGTAGGCATAGCAGTTGGCTCAACAAGTGCACGAGTGACTTGTGTCTTATCAGTCCAACTGGTCTCTCCCCGTCATAGCATGACAAAGAGACACTTCTAGGTCGTAACTGTTAATTCAATTTGATCAATCCGGGACGATGGAGTTGTGGAGCTTTCATTTGTGTAGACGCAGGGGGTATGCGTCATAGAAGATGACTTGATTTAATGTTTACGATAGTTTGCTTAGCAACAAATACCCATACCTACTATATTTTTTTGTGAGTGAGTAATAAGTAGGTAATACAACATGGATGTAAGTACAGACTGGATCATGTGTTACAGCTTTTCTTTGATATTTCTAAATTGTTTACTATAAAGGTTGTTCTTATTGTGATTAGCAGGCAGTATAAGGTACAAGACTGCCTTATACTGCCTACACCCACATATGATCTCTCGAGCTACCAGCCCAGGGTCTCTTGTTCGGTCCGTTTATGTTTGCTCACCGACACTTATTTCATTATGTATTAACAAAAATAATAATTTGAATGAAAAATTGAATGTAAACATTATACCACCACAGTCTGACTGATTCCTGCAGACATAAAAAGGGTCATGCTTACCATTATCTTGTTAGGTGCTGGAGATAAGATACCAATGTACCAGTACATTGCATCATAAGATCTAACTATGCTTTGTCTAGATTGATTGACTCCTTAATAAACAATAAGACTAAGAAGCAAGTGGCAAATTATTTATACGCAACGACTAAACAAAAAGAACCACCAAAGTATGTAAGATTGGCATTTCTAGGTAACATCACATACAAATGTTCCCGATTGCTTCAAAAAAAGAAACCAGTCTATTACACTTGCCACTCTTTAAAAAGATCATTCTTTAATAACAAATCTAGAGTACCAACACTGTCAAGGAGTGAAGTGTACAAATTGAAGTGTCAAGATTGTGATAGTGAATTTGTAGGACAAACAGGACGATCGTTCACAATAAGGATATAAGAACATGTAGCTAATTGGCGGTTAGGTAAAGGGGATTCTGCTTTTGCTAAGCATTTATTAAAGGAAGGTCACTGTTTTGATCCATTAAATAACTTTAAAGCCCTTCATTTTTGTAACAAAAAAGGTAAGAAACTCAATTCCTTAAAGGCTTTAGAAATTAATAGAAGGAAAAGGGACCCCAAATTATTAAACGATCAGGTAGATCTTAACCCTCAGCTACCTAGCTCCTTTAAATACCTACGTGCGGTCGGAGAGACCGTTGATAGATAAATGCATTTATTTTAAAATCTATGGTAACGAATTAATATTCGGTTGAATAACATGCATATTTATACTCACACCCTTCATTTTAGCACCAAAAATAGTAACATTAAAACAATAGTCTTATAAAATAGCAAAACATTTGTGAAGTAACCTTTTTGGCACCAAAAATTACTACTCTCAGTTAAAGAGATCTTTATCAATAGGAACTTAATTTTTATACTTCGTTATTTTATTTCTAATAATTTGAATAAACTAAAAAGAAAATTAAACTAAAAAATTAAACAAAACACGAAAAAATAAACAAAATTGCAAAGCTTGAAGTTTTACAATTTTAATACAATTTTACAAATAGAGTTCTTTACGTCCCTCAAAACGTTTCATTCATTTTTTCGTGGCGTTCCATGTGCGGTTTTGTAAGTTGTTGAGTTAACATTTTCAGCAATTTATATCGACTTTTAGTCTTTTGAGCTTAGTTACTGAAACTAATTACATATGCATTAGAAGCAGAGATGTCTAACATTCTGCAAAATATAGGCAAAGGCCATTTTCGCGTCTGATGAGAAGTGGAGTAATTCGAGAATCTATGATTGTGTTTGGTTATAGTACACATGCTTAAAAACAAAACCAGTGCCTTGTTTTCCTTTGGTACGTAAGATGACAAACATAACGTACATAAATTCAATCAAGGAAGAATCTATTGGTCGCTGCTTAGACGGTTTGAACTGGGGCGGTATTTCGCGTTTGATTTTTTTTATTTTTCGTCATTTATGTTAATTTTCAAAACTAAAATAGTAAAAAGAAACAATCTCGAAAAAGTCACTCAACCACCTAGGTGCGGTCAGGGAGACCGCTGGCGAAGTATTTTTACTTACCCTGAGCCAACGCGCGCACGAAATCACTCGGCGAGCGCAAGCACGATACTAATTGGTGAGCAGAAAAGGTACATGAACGCGCTGTGGCGCACGCCACTCACACATGGAAATATTTGAATTTTAAAAACCGTTGCGGTCTGTGAGACCGCTCGCAGGTGGTTAAGGGTTAATAGTTCTCCACTGCTTAACATGTTTTTAATGAATAGATTTTTACATACAGAAATAATTTTTAACAAATCTATAGCATTCTTAGGAGTAAGTAATTAATTCTGACAGCCATTTTTTGACATAGTTTTATTTTGCGTAATTATTTGACATTTCCTTTTATTTTATTATAATTATTTTATATTTCTATTGAATTTTGTAATGTATAACGCTTTAATTTGACATTTATTATTATTTTTTTGACATCATTTTGTAATTTTCGGTATTTCGAGAAGATTTTTGTTGTACAATGTGGTATTTTGACATTTTTACCAAAGTAGTACTTAGTGAAGGAAAATTTTCCCCATTATTGGGGTAAAAATCTAACGTGTCAACCCAGTTAATTAAAATTTGTTTACTAATGTCATCACTTAGTATTTTTTTATTTAAATATCGTCATTTTTAAGGATGACAATTAGACGGTATTATTTTCAACAAAACTTCAGCCCTGATGATGCTTGTATAGCGAAACCGGTTGGCTAAATCATAAAAATAATAAAATAATAAAATATATTGTGTAAAGTACAAGTGTTTCTAAATAAATTGCATCGACATGTTTTGTATTTGCTATCTCCTGTGGCCAACAGACATTTAATGGAGATAGCAAATGTAAGACACGTCATTTGACAGCTATTTGATGTACACTTTATTCAGTGATATCACTCAAAAATACGGAATAGCCCCGCTGGTCGTACTACAAGACGAAACATCTATGGTATCTATAGGATTCGGTTGTCAAGAGCTGTGTGCTTATTCCGTTTTTTCTCCTTTAGAAAAAGAAGGAGGTTATACGTTACTCCTTATATTTTTTTACACATGTTAATCAATTTCGCCGTTTCTCCGATTTTAAACACTATTAATTTGGAAGAGAGTGTTTCTGAGGTGGTCCTATTACACCAGATCTCCAAATCTTAGAGAATTCGAGAAAATCCTAATTTTTGAATACGTATATGTTTTACTTATTGAAATCGGACACGGTTTTTTGCAGGTCTACTTCGATTTATATGTTGTCAAAATTATGTGTTTGACCAAACTAGCAATCACATCTGTAAAAAAATTAAGCATTTAGTAATTATTTTATCATATAAACTATAAAGCATACATTTAAACAGAAAGCTATCAACATAACCATAACAAAAAAGTACATACCTGCCACTGGATGGACACCCATCGCCAATAATGTGCCAATTAGAAGATATGCTAATACCTTCCAACCTGAAACAAACCATACATTAATTATATCAAACTGGGTCCAGACTTGTCTAGGCATTTTATCAAACATTTAACGGTGTCTTTGTGACCGGTGTCAATAACTAATGGCCAATATTAATGCTATTTTAGACACAACAACATAATTATATCTCATCTGATGGTTAGAGAAAATTAATTTAATTCCATTCTTTTCTGTTAGCCGTTAATATCGTCTTTAAAGTCGTCCATATTCGTCGTTCTAAGCTAAGGACTTATTGTTGTAAGTCATACAAAAAGGTTTAAAATCTCACCAAACACTTTAACCACGACCGCATCAAAAAACAACTGTATTATCAGATTGACCAACTCCAAGGGTTGAGGTTTCTTGGGTCTAACCATCAGAGGTCGCAAGGTGTAGAAGAACGGCTGTAGGAATAGCCATAGAAGTTTCCCACCGGTAGTGCAGAATAATTTAGCTTCTAGGTAAGTCGGTAGATCTACGTCTATGACTTCATCGCCTTGATACTGTAACAGAAATGATAAATAATAAAATGCCAAGTTAGAATCGAACTTACACCAAAAAGGATTCCCTTTTTACCGACCTGGAAAAATGTCATAGGTTCGACTCCCAATTTTTTTATCAACCGATTTCCCCAGTCATCACTACGTAGTATAAAATAAAGTCGCTTCATCTGTCCCTGTGTCCATTTGTATGCTTGAATCTTTAAAACTACGCAATGGATTTTAATGCGGTTTTTTTAAAAGATAAAGTGATTGAAGTGGAAGGTTTATATATATATTATTATACCCGTGCGAAGCTGGGGCGGGCCGCTAGTATTTTATAAAACAGACATCCCCAAAATTAGGAATATCACAAATGCTTTGGAGAC
This sequence comes from Calephelis nemesis, assembly GCA_002245505.1. Taxonomy (NCBI): domain Eukaryota; kingdom Metazoa; phylum Arthropoda; class Insecta; order Lepidoptera; family Riodinidae; genus Calephelis; species Calephelis nemesis. The sequence goes on from NJDD01000295.1 coordinate 12,288, forward strand.
CTTTATCACTTTCGTACTCCCAATACATATATTGTACTACGGAAAGGATTTCAAAGCTTTTATCTCAGGAACATCCAGCAGTAGATGTGCTAAGCTTCATTAAAATCTGTTTGCTGGAAGCTATGTGTGAATTTCATCAAAATTCAATTTTGGTAAAATGCGTTAGTTTGCGGAAACTCATACTTAAGTACAGTAAGTCTCTTTACGCCCACATCCCGGATGTCAGAGGCAGAGGCACAACCAAGGCACCCACGGCTAGCCGAAGACACTAAGTCCACAAATCCCGCAAACATCCAATCCCGTGCAACGTTTTTTATTATAAAATTGGAAAAACACATTTTCTTTTTATTGCCCGAGCCGGGAACTCATGAAGTGAAGTCCAACAACTAGCGGTCCCGCTACACAACAGAGGCGATCAAACCTCATACTCAAATCCAAATAAAATTGGTTTTATTTTCAATTTGACGCCAAATTATATAATTTCAATATTCACTAAAAACTGCTATTTTATCTAGCAAAGGTTTTCTGCGCGTATATTATTAAGTATACTAGCTGACCCGGCAGACGTTGTTCTGCTATTTTTTTTGCTGTGATATAATTAAATTTAATCCCTCATCACTTAAGGTTATAAAAATAGATGTTAGCCGATTCTCAGACCTACTCAATATGCTCACAAAATTTTATGAAAATCGGTCCAGTCGTTTCGGAGGAGGACGGTAACCAACACTGTGACACGGGAATTTTGTATGTAAAATAACATCTTTTATAACCTCATACCTAATATATTATAATTCAGATATAAATGTCGTCAAATTTTTGTGTTTTATCTTATTTGAATGTGTTAAGATAACCAGTTTTATTTGTGAAATACTTGACGCGTGTCGTCATACTGAATTACTTTACCAACTTACCCTGTGATGTTCTAAATGGTACTTCCTAAAGCTGATAGACACAGGTAGACCGATGGGTAGGTTCGCGAAAAATCCAAATAGCCTATTGTGGAGGGCTCGGTTGTGTCCAAATGCCAAGTTGTGTGCTATCTCGTGAATTGCTGGAAAATATAACAATTTAGTCAGCTTTTTACAGTATAGGAAATTAAATTTGTAAGATAGAATTAGAGGTGAAAGTTTTCCAGCTTGATGTAGGAATCAAACTATTATCGCTTATAAATTTTCCGGCTCTACTACCTTTCTAACTAGAAAACCTCGGCAAGCACTGACGTAGAGTGAAGCTGTTGTTTAAAGAAATTACACCATTTAAGTGATTCTAAACAGGCTACCACTTAGGTCACAGCTATAGTGTTAGTTGCAATATAAGTCCATGGTCGCCTCTTTGGAGCTGCCTGGTTACTTATTTTAACTGGAGAACGTGACGAGAGAAAATGTTGACTATTTCTGACTCCATTATAACTTGACTCCAAATCGATCAGCTTGAGATATAAACAATTAACTGCATTATTCATAAAAAGTAGTTTAATAACCTCCTAAACATTGCTTAACTAATCATTTGATTAAGCCTTAAACATTGTTTAAAAATTTGTTATTCCTAAAGTTCATTTTGACAATGCTTAGTTAAATACTGTTTAACTTGGTAGGTTTTGGTAGAAATGTGGCTGTATGCGTATTTCTTTTCCTAAAAGTGAATCAAACAATTGTCATCCGTTGTCAACATCGTTGTTTCCATAGTGATAATATTCTATTTGGTTTCCATGTTGTTTCTGAATACCGTATCGAACGTCTATGACCTCTTGCTAAAGAGTATTTATATTCCTTGTCTATAACTATCTACCTGCTAATGTGCTAGACCTGGGCTATGTAACTTGTTGGCGTTTTTGAAAAAAATGTGGATGTCAAAGTTCAGTACTACTAGTATTGTACTACAATAAAATAAAATTTATAAGAGTAAATAAATTGATGCAACATAGACACAAAACGTTTGAACTGATACACTGAATTTCAAAAATAATGTTTGTAATGCATCTACATTATGTTACTAAGACAAATGTAAAATGATGTCATTTCTGTAATATTTTCCCCCGTGTTGGTTCAAGTGCCTTTGTAGAAAAGACCATCTCCCTTTCTGTTAGACAGCGCGTAAAAAACGAGCATAGGCTTACCGCAACTAGCACCGTGACAAATGACTATGAGGCTCAGTATCGCAGCGACTCACCCGGATTGGTACCATCCTACTTACCTATTCCTGCCGCCATAAAGTCAGCGCTTGCTGTTGAATTGTTACGGTTCGGAGAATAAAGTAGCTAAACTTACATTTGCTCGGGGCTTAACATCCCAACCTCAGGTTGGAAACACCATTGCCACCTTTGGTGTCTCTAGGCGGCGTTGAAATTCTCACCATCAAAAAATCTGTCTACTTTTTTGCTTCCAATATTATAAAAAAATGCTCTGGAAAACTATTCGTTTCTTCATAGGAGTTATTGGCCATCTCCATTATTTAACATATTATTATAGTCCTATATTGTTCCAAAATCCAACATATCCCGTCCAAATTTGTCCAAACTTCAACGAAATCAAATATTTCAATGCGTACATATTGTTGAAAATTTATAAGAATACACAATTAAGCCATATTAAATGACTATTTGTTGCATTTTGTCATTGCACATAAAATCAGCTGTTTGAAATTTTGTTGATTAAAGTTTTAAACAAGAGTCGGGGTTTTGGCTCTAGTTTTTTATATGTATAAGACAGCAAATTAATTTTAGGTATTTAATAATTAGTGGAGGCACTTTACGTGTTATTTCCTCAAATATAATTATTTTCCCAATTCAGTAGTGAAAGAATTAATCGCTAGCAACTAACTCTATTTTATAACGTATTAAGTTTTTTTTGTTACAAGAAAATTATGGGGACATGACTTCCTGACGACTTATGACTGATGACTAATTTATAATTCATTGAAATTGATATAAAATTTGATGCAAATTTCTACTTGACTAATGGCTAAATATTAACGTGAAGGCCAAAACCTAAAGAAAGAAAAGAAAAAAGAAAATTTTCGAGAGTTTTGACGCCATCGAGAGAAAAGATGGTCGAAGTTTTTTCATAATTATTGAATTTCGTTTTAATATTGGGTGAAATTAGTCAATTTTGGTGGCATTTTGTACAATTTTGTTAAGTGAAAGAGCACAAATGAAATAATTATTAAGAAATTGGCGTATCGTGTATTTCCTCGTTGCCGCCAAATCTCATTACAGAGCTTGTGTAATGAGCCACCGCTTTACCCAAGAGACTGACATGATTTCCTGACGACTTATGACCGATGACTAATTATAATTAATTGAAAATGATATAAAATTCGATGCAAATTTCGACTTGACTAATGACTAAATACTAACGTGAAGGCCAAAACCTAAAGAAGGAAAGAAAAGAACAAGGGGTCCGAGGTTGTTTAAAGTGACAGCTGTTTAAGAGTACATTTTAACAAATGATTAACTCTAAATGGCGTTTATGAATAAACATTTTTTTAAACATTATTTAAATAGGTGAATAAAAGTTAAACAACGTTTATAAATAAGCCTGTAAATCATTTTTGAATAATAAGTAGTAAGCGAGAAAGTTAAATAAAAATGATATTGGTGGTAATTTTGTTGCGCACTCACTAAACTAATTTTAAATTATCGCTGTCTCCTTTCAATGAAAGTAAAAGAAAGAGACAAAACACTTTTAGTGCTGTCAAATTAGAATGTACACGTCATTTCCACAGACGTTTAATCTATCACACGGAAAACGTTGATATAAACATCACAATTTGACATGTCCGGACTAATCGGACTTGTCTAAAATGTTCCATCTCTTTTGCTTTTGTTTCATTTGAAAAAGATAACATACATCTAAAATAAGTTTGTGTACAGCAGAAATACTACCAATGTCATTTTGATTTTAGTTTTTAAAGAACTAGCTGTTGGCCTAGACTTCACACACGTTGAAGTGACTTTTTGTCTTTAGTGATGGGAACGAAAGATTTCCCCGCGGCAAAAGTTATCTTAAATGTAGACCGGGCTATAATGCTACTACTACACTTTTTTTTTAAATTAATACAGACAAATCGACAATTTTTTTTGTCCCCGTTTAGGGTCCTGTATCCTATATACCTACAAGAAATGCCGTTGTTGTTAAAACACATATTAAGTATAGATTTATAACTACATATTTAATTAAATGTACTTAAAGATTGTGTATAATTCACAAAGTATCCTCAATTGTTTACGTCGGCGGATGGAAAGCCACTGAGTTTTAGACGGTATTTTGAAATTTCCTTGTTTCCCACAACGAATGTGAATTTTATAACGGAATTAAAGCATGACGTGTTCCTATCCATCAAATAATCTATATTTATAAAATGACATGACTGACTGATTCATCATCGCCGAGCAAAAATTGTTATAGTTACAGCCATGAAATTTTGTATCGACGACCGTCATTTTTGAAGTTCGATAAATGAAACTTTATTTTTGGGCTACTCATTAAAAATGAGTAGATATGTATTTGAGTGTTCCTGGAAATTCTACCCATAAGGAGGTGAAATAGGGGTTGGAAGTTTGTATGAAAGTCCTTATTGATGGGCTAAAATCAGTAAATATAACTTCCAAGCAAGCAAAGGCTGGTAATAACAAGTACTTTGGAACTCGCTCCCATTAGAAGCCAGGAAAGCTCCTAATAATATCAATATCTTTAAAAATATGGTTAGACTATGGTTAGGTCCTAAGTTCAATCTGACTCGATTAAAAATAATCAGTTTATTTTTTCCTTTGTCTTAACATAATGATATTCAAATTGATATTATATGTGTTATATTACTTTTTTGTGTATTAAGGGTACCACTGTGCAAATTTTCTTTGATTATATCTCCTTAACATAAGGTTACCTGGAAGAGATCGCTATTTTGGCGATAAGGCCGCCTTTGTGTATCACTTATTTTTTTTATATTTTTTATGTATTTTGGTGCACAATAAAGAGTTATTCTATTCTACTGCTATAAGGCGTCGTGGTAAGGTCCCTGCTAAAACTTCGAGCTGATATTGCCAACGCACCTGAATGAGAATCCCTTTATAAGATAAAGCGACTACGATCAGGCCATATAGACTGAAGAACTGACTAATGGTAGGTCAGGCGAGTTCTACGAACTGGACGACGTATGCTAATTAACATTGACCTCTAAAAGGTTATAAAGTTAGAGTAACGTTTCATCACTTAAGGCGCCGGCGACGGTAAACTGAAACTCAATTTAGCGACGGCAAGCGTACACGTAATTTTCTTGACAAGACATTTTTTTTACCTTAGTAAAGATTATTGCAATCAAGAAATAAATCCAAGTAAATCAATACTTATCACAACAAATTTGAAAGTGTGAACAGAACGATCTTACGGTATAATTATGTGGCGATAAAGTACTGAAAAATGACATATATGAA
>NJDD01000295.1:17913-36044 GCA_002245505.1 Calephelis nemesis
TCGTCGGATCAAATTACATATCGTATACTTATGTCAATCCCATACAATGAGAATTCTATTCTATTCCATTACAATAGCGTTTGTGCCATTTGTCTAAAGGTCCTGATGTGTTTAAAACGTTTCATCTCTATTGTTTTTATTTCATTTGAATGTCATGTTGAAAAATATACTATGCATGTACTTTTAGTTTAATAGGTGCAGAATCACCACAACTGTCGGATTAGTTCGGACATATCTAAATTGTGAGGTTTTTAATCAACATTTTCCCAAGAATAAATTAAACGTCAGTAGAAATGTCACGTACACACTAATCTGATAGCATCAAAAGTGTTTTATCTATTTCTAATGGTTTCGTTGAAAGAAGATTAAATTAAAATTACTTTAGTGAGTGCAAAACGAAATTACCACCTATTAGTGCTTTATTTAGAGCACAGTCTAAAATGAGGGCGATATTTCTTTTATTCGTTAGAGTACTCATTTCCGAATGGTTGACAATTTTTTTTGGATACGCTTGGTGTTTCGGATGCACGGTTTTACAGATATTCATTCGATGAAGAAGGCTTTGTCCCTTGTTGGTACGGGCTCCATTGCAGAATAGACCATCTACCTTCCTGCCAGGTTTTCATGCTGTTTGCCTGTATGATTGCAGTTTAATGGGCCGGCACGTCTGGGGATGTACATACCACTCTCTCATTTAAATTCGGCGTGAAGTAGCGGCGTTGCTGCTGCGTTTGGTCTGGTTGACCAATCGCCCCTTGCTATTTCTAATTTAGGATCCACGGATTCTAACTAGGAAACACAAGGTGGCCCTACGTATTATGGGGGGGTTGACTGATTTCCGCGTAAATTTAAATATGTTCGAGGCAAGCAGGGCACAAAAATTTCGGCGCCCCCTTTCATGCCTGTCACATCTCCTCGATTTGAGAGCGTTTCCCTAACTGCCTGCATTGGTATACTCGGCGTTGACATTTCGAGTGATGTTCAATTTCGTGGTCATCTGGAGAAGAAGGCTAAACCTCGAAAAAACTTGGTGTGCTCAGTAAAGCAGGACAGTATTTCAAGCCGACCCATCGCTTACAACAATACAAAACGCAAATTCGGCCTCGTATGAAGTACTGTTCTCAACTCTGGGCGGGAGCTCGATAGTACCAGCTCCTTCCGTTTGACAGCATTCAACGTAGAGCAACTCGAATTGTCAATGACCGTCCAATTACCAATCGGCTTGATTCCTTGGCGTTGCGTAGAGATGTTGGGTCACTCAGTGTTCTCTACCGCATCTATCATGGGCAATGCTCTTAGAAGTTGTTTGGTGTAATTCCAGCCGCTGATTTCCACCTTCGGACATCGCGTCAGAGCTTAAGGTATCATGTCCATCATGTTGATACATGGCGGTCTACAACTATGCAATTCCGAAGACATTTCTTACCCCGCATAACACCTTTGTGGAATCAGTTACCAAGGGCGGTATTCTCAAACGATTATGACTTAGGAACCTTCAAGAAAAGGGCGTACTCATTCCATAAAGGTCGGTGACGCATCTGTAATACTCCTGGTGTTGTGGATGTTCGTGGGCAGAGGTAATCACTTTCCATCAGGTGACCCACTTGCTCGTTTGCCTCCTCTTCTATAAAAAAGGCAGCTCGTAAAAAGCTAGCATAGGCTTACCGTCACTAACACCGTGACATTCTACTAGGTGGTAGAGTTCCGCAGCGACTCGCCCGGATTGGTACCACCGCCTTACCTATTTCTGCCACAATAACGTCCAATGCTTGCCATTGACGTGTTCCGGTTCGGAGCACGTCAATGGTAAGTAGGTAAAGGTAAGGTAGCCGGTAAACTTACTTTTGCTCGAGGCCTAACAACCCGGCCTTAGGTTGGCAACGCACCATTACCACATTTGCTGTCTCTAGGCGGCGTGAATTTCTTACCATCAGGAAATTCGTCTGCTTGTTTGTCTCCCAGTATCGGTTATTCGAATCAAGTTGATTAAAAATTTCATTTTTTATTATTAACAAGATTAAAAACGTCACAATTGGACATTAGAATATTTTTTACTGAGAATAGATTAAACGTCAGTAGAAATGTCACGTACACACTAATCCGATAGCACCAAAAGTGTTTTATCTATATCTAATGATTTCGTTGATAGAAGATTAAATTAAAATGAGTTTAGTGAGTGCAAAACAAAATGACCACCTATTACTGCTTTATTTAGATCACAGTTTAAAATGAGGACGACATTTCTTTCATTCATTAGAGTACTCATTTCCGAATGGTTGACAACTTTTTTGGATACGCTTGGTGTTTCGGATGCACGGTTTTACAGATATTCATTCGGTGAAGAAGCTTTTTCCCCGTGTTGGTCCGAGCTCCTTTGCAGAATAGACCATCTGCTTTCCTGCAAGGCAGCTCGTAAAAGGCGAGCATAGGTTTACCGTCACTAACATCGTGACATCCTATTAGGTGGCAGAGTTCCGTAGCGACTCGCCCGGATCGGTACCACCGCCTTACCTATTCCTGCCGCCATAACATCCAATACTTGCCGTTGATGTGTTCCGGTTCGGAGGGTAAGGTAGCCGGTAACTTAGGTTGGCAACGCACCATTACCACCTTTGGTGTCTGTAGGCGTCGTAAATTTCTTATCATCAGGAAATCCGTCTGCTTGTTTGCCTTCCAATAAAAAAAAACCATGCCCGTGTGCCTGCTCTTTTAAAAAGTTCTAACACTTAACACAGCGGTGACTAATTAAAACAATACTATCAGATTATCGACCTTATCGCATTTCCACTAATTACATACGAGTATTATGATCGATTGCTGCGGTTTTTTTTAATCTAAAAAACGTACACGCGATGTTAAGTGGCCGGCGTAAGAGACGAAAGAGAGAACATGCCGACATGAATTAAAATTTATTAAAACGAAAAAAATTTCGGTTTTGCCAGTATTTTGGATGGTTGACAAATTTGATGGATGGAAAACGGATTTGTATATACGAGGGTGGATCCAAACGTTTTAAGCCCGACCAAGAAAATGAAAGAAAAGATTTGTCTCTTTTTATATCTTTCGTGGAAAGAATATAGCGATAATTTAAATATTTAGCTCAGATTAGAATGCGCAACAAATTTACGCTATCTATCTTCATTCATAATTCTTGTGTTCGTGTGTTTGTCACTAAACTCTTAGACGACTGGAGCGATTTTAATAATAAAAAAAATTGTGTGTGTTCAAGGGTATTCGAGAATGGTTTAAATTCACAATTTGGTCTGCTGGAAAAGGTTTTTTTTAATTATTTTTCTATTTGTAAGCAGTCGTTGATTTTGGAATGTATTTCATTATTAGGTCCGGCAGACTGCGCTATTGTCGAAACATAAATGTAAAGCGATACGAAGTTTGCTGGGTCAGCTATATCTACATATAAATATAAAATATCAATGCCACTTTTAGTTGTCTTTTTATAACTCAAGAGCGGGCTCACCTATACAAATTAGATTTTTAGGCTTTGTTCGTACTATTTAGTAGTAGGATCATGTGAAGTTTGCATAAAATCGGTCAAACGGTTCTTCATTTATCACATTTTTTTATCAAATCAGTCAAATTGAAACTTTTTTCAGATGAGGATTGTGCTGTCATATTGAAACTCTTTTCAGTTGTTTTTTTTATTTTTTGTTTTGTTGTGTTATGTTCATGCGGTCATTTCTTTTTGAACGTGTTTCGAGTAAAGCAGTTCATACTATACAATATTATAGTCATTTAATCCGTTAATTAACAAGAGGGCTATAGTATCGTTTTCAGAAAGAATTTTCTTATTCCACACATTATAGTGAAGAAATCACATTATTCCTTTATCGATAAACAAACAAAGCTCTTGATTTATGCAGCCCACTTGAGCTCTATCTAATCATGTAATACAGAGTCAGCACGAGTGGTTGATAAGAAATAATCATAATAGACTATTAAATGTTTGTATTGTCAATGTTATCGATAAAATGTAGATTTTATCATTGACTGATGTGTCATGATAGATGTGTTGCAACGCTACTTTTTTTATAATGAATATAGATTCTAGAACTGCAAACATAGCTTTAACGATTTTTTATAATTACATCACACCATCTTAATAAAAGAGAAAAAAAGGTATCTTCACACCCATATCCCTGAAGCGGTGGCAGTGGCACAACCACGGCACCTGCGATTTGGCGACGACACTAAGTCCCACAATGTCATAGAAGGCAAGCCTATCGCCAACCGGGCACATATCCAATCCCGAGCAAATTATTTTCATTAAAAATTGAAAATATATTTTTTTGCCACCCGACCCGGGAATCGAACCCGGGACCTCAAGAAGTCAAGTACGACGCCGGACCACTAGACCACAGATTACATTGTTAATCAGATTACAGATTAATTTTGAGAGACTATTTCGTATCAAATTTGTCCAGGACTATTTATAAGTATTTACACACCAAGAGCTTTCCTATCAAGTAGCTCGTAGAAGCGATCGCCAATTTTCACTAACACCATGACTATGACGAGTTTTTCCTGGCATTAGACAGCGAACCAGCACATGGTTCTTCTGATGTTAAAAGACACCCTATTGACACCATAGATGTTATAGGTGCGCCGCCGTCCAATGGCTGAATTGTCAGGCTTATTGTGCAAGTCTACTGCTACCTTACCCTTACCGGACCCTTATGGTAGTGTCATTATGGCAGAATTAGGTAAAGCGTGCTAGGTACCTAGACAAGATGCTGCACAGGTTAAGTTTTGAGACGATTCGACCGAATCGGTATAATCATCTCAACAGCTTCTACCGGCCTACCGTTAGTGCTTACCATTTTCGTTGTTGAAATATTAGTTAAACTAACCATTAACTTTAGATCCCTATCCTTCAGTCGAGTCCTTATCTTTAAGATCCTTATCCTTCAATCGAGAGGTTTTTGCTTTCTATAGATTTAGTGGACATGTTATCAAAACAGCTGCCTTGTTTTAAAAAAGAAATACTGACTTAAATAGAATGTAAACTATAGTCCGACTCCAACATTATTTGTATATTGGCAGCCTCGTATTTAAATAACACGCGACGAATGGCATCATTACAATATGAGTCACCACTAGGTACACGGAAGTCAAAACGGTGGCAGTTACAATTGCTGTCACTCTTCTGGCTCTTACTATCTATACTATTTCTCTCTACCGTGGTAACTACAGATATGGCTATTACATATTTGACACAATACGACAAATACCGATATGCCACATGGATCAATACGAGCAAAATTAAGTTTTGGCATCATAAGTATATGTGTTTCTATAATAGTTGTTCCAGCAACGGCTGTCAAAATAGTGCCAGTTACAAATATGGCCGACAGTCGAGGCTATCACTATCATGGCTACTGTTTTTACAAATTTTAAAGGAAGAAAAAATTTCGTCCCAGACAGGATTTGAAATTATGCCCTTTCGTCTCAAGCCGTAAAAGGCTCTAAAATTTGAGCTACTAAGATTTCAAATCCTGTGATGGAATTTTCAATTCTTTTCTTTGCCATTTACATGGGTGACAATTATTGTCTGTCACTACTCTGGCTATCAGATGTCACTACCGTTGTTATTACTATTACTTATTACACGCACTACTTACCTAATGTCAAAGAGTGGTTGATAACTCCGCCAAAGCAGTAAGCCGTAAGTATTAACACCGGCCAGCTCATGTGTTGGACGACTGGCATCATCAGGATCTGTATCGCAACCATGGCTGTGACCACCCACTTGAAGTTCGGGTCATATCCATACAGCTTCTTGATTTCTGGATATTTTTCTGTAAACAAAAAATCATAACATGTATCTTCTTGTATTTCGGCTCCTTAGAAGACTCTATGTCAATTGCTTTCCTAACAAGCAACTCGTGAAAGACGTTTGTTACTACCATCGTGACTGAAGACTATGTTCTCGAGTTCTGTATCTTCATGCTCCTATCCCCGAAAAGGTACACAGAGACAACCAGGGCACTCACGATGAGCCGAAGGTACAACTTAGTCCCACAACGTGATTAGTGTTAAACCTATGGCCAACCGAGCACTTCTCCAATCCCGGGTAACGTAGATTGTAAAAGAAAGCTGAAAAAACATGTTTTGAGTTGTTCCACACGGAAATCGAAACCAGGGTTTCATGCTATCAACAAAGAGTGACTGGACCACGGAGATGATTCAACTTAACGGCTAACCAGTGGTATTTGAGTAATTCTTAATAATACATTTGTCTATGTTGTTGATAAAATTTATTTGGGGCCATTTCGGAATCATTGGCTGTCTTTAGAAAAAAAATAGTAAATCATTTCGAAAAAAGAATGATCAAATAGCGACATAGTAATGAAATAATTGGGAGTTGGTTTTTTGCAGTTATACTGGACTTCAGAAATTGAATCATCAAAATAATGTTGCTTGAAGGAGTCACGTAAGGCCCTAAATAAGATAGTAAATAATATCACCGAATTACGCATCTATTTTTCACATCGTAAATAAAAATACAGGTACGCCATATCAATGATTAAATAAGGGCATATTTAGACGAACGACTCATGACATAATGATTTTGTTGACATACATTGTAGTGAATTTTTTTTGGCCTCCTCGATTGTCGAGTGGCTATCGTACACGCCTAACTACACAGACCTAGGAGGTTCGAGTACGATTCCTGATTCCTAAGCATTTAGATGTCCGCATTTTTGGATCTGGGTGTTTATTAAATTTATTCTGGTATCTATTTGATTAGTATCGTTACTTCTGTTGCATCGGCTACTTAAGTTCTAACTGTCTTTATAAGGAATATCATTTAACTAATCTGTAGTTGGATTTGTGTCATTCTGTACTCTTGAACACTAAACTTACCTTAAAAGCACTATACTTACAAAATGTCACCGAATTTGATACAATACCTAATTTGATGATTATTATCAACAATATAAATTTTTATAACTCGGTAGTGTTGTTCAAGAAAATAAAACGACACAAACCCGAATCCGAATTGTAATTTGCATGAAATCGAGATTCAAGAGTAACCCTACTGTATTTTATGCTGAAAATTAAAGAAATAACAAAACAATTATTATAAAATACTTGTAAAATATAAACTCAAGTTAGCATTTTTTACAATTCATAAAACATGCGATAAATTAAAAACAAGTTAGAAATAGTATGTCTAAAATTGTATAGATAAAAAACAAGGTCAAGCTAGAGGTCAAAGTTGAATTCTCAATGACACCGTGACTGAGACCATTTGTCTACTAAGGCGTACCTCTTGAAAAGACTCTAGCCAAAACCATTTAGTAATAATCTTAAAATTAAAATTTTTCAATGAATCCCCGACAAATTGTTTAATGTAAATACGAAACATCAACCAAAAAATCAACATCGAAATCGGACCATCTGTTCAAAAGTTATGATGCCACAGACACACACCTATAGACAGACACGTCAAACGTACAACAACTCTCTTTTTTATGACCCATCGGCAACCCCTAGCTCTTTCAGTTCAAGTCGTCGTCATCAGATAATATGAACAGATCTAGTTAAGACGAATCTAACAAGTCCAAAGTCTACATTAGGCATTCCAATATTCCGTCTCCTATCTTCGAGCTCCATCATCAGACCAGCTCAGTTGTACCAGAATTCGGTAGTGTTTTAACTGTTAGGTCTTGCATATGTTGAATAGTGAAATATGTCTAATATCTGTGACCAGTGGAATGCCAAGGAGAGAGGGAGAGTGGGAGAGTGAGAGGGGCGCTCGTTGGGCGTCATGGGTTAGGAAATTGATAATATTCATAAATACTTTTTTTGTAGACCTAGTCAGTCATGGAAGGTGGTTGTACACGAATAGGCTTACAATTAAATGCGAAGAAAACTAAAGTAAAAAAAAAAGTAAGTAAGTTCACTATACCCGGCCGTAAGGGGGGGGACATTAATGTTGAAAATGCCCGATCAAATAAAATGAAATGCCCGAAAAAAAGGATTTATCTGAGGGTAATGTTTTTTTTTTCATGATATTGGAAGGCAAATAAGCAGACGGATTTTCTGATGGCAAGAAATTCGTACAGCATACAGACACCAACCAAGTATGATGCGTTGCCAACTTGAGACCGCGATGTTAGGCCTTGGGCAAAAGTAGGTAAGTTTACCGGCTACCTTACTCTCCAAACAAAGGCAAGCACTGACGTTACGGCGGCAGATATGGGTAAGACGGCGTTACCAATTCGGACGAGTCGCTGCGAACCTCTACCACCTAGTCAGATATCAGGGTGTTAATGACGGTAAAAGCCTATGCTCTCTGTTTTTGTTACAATGCGATACAGATTATAATATGAACTTGATTTTACTCCTCCGTTAGTCCCTGTTTATTAATACATCGTATCGTAGTACCTACTTAAATAAGTATTTAAATTATGCGCTTCGGCTATTTTCGTCAAGCTTCAGAAATCCGAATGTATTTTAAAGATATAGCGATATAGAGTTGTTATTACATAATTACCTATTCAATTCGCTTAAATTTAGATTAGGTCAGCCAAATAAAAAATAAAAGTATAAAGTGTAAGAAGTGTAAAGACGAGGCGCATAATTTAAAAAGTCCTATTGGAAATGTCGCTCCTCTGCGCAATACCTTATTTTATCACTAGACGTACCTTTCGACTACACACTTGAGACAAAACACATGACTAATGTATGATTAGCTAAATCTATTACATCACGAACAGGTGGGCATATTTATCTTTCAAGAATATGATAAAGCGAGGACATCTGTTACATCAAAATCGACAACATTGAAGGAAAGGAAAAAGGAAAGTTAAAAAGCAAAAAGATTGCCATGTTGATTTTCCAACGGCCAATATTAATAACCTATCTAAATTAAGATATAGTGATATTTTAGATCAGTTACTAGGTAACTACTGTCATACAAAAAAAATATCTTAGCGACAAGGCTATCTATAGCAGGCCTATCTCTATTTGTAGATAGTTTATTGAACGACCTGAATCTTAAAACGACTTCGAAAAATCGAGGTTCTTAATTCAACTGTAGTTATGTCTTTTTATGTAATTTACTAGCAAACCGATAGACTATAACATAGAGATGGTTAAATGCGTCATCATTTACAAGAACTTGCCTGATAGAGACCCCCTGCTATAATAAAAATGTTTGGCACTGTCGTGTTCCGGTCCAGTAAGTAGACCTAATTCCACGGCCACAGGACAGTGACGCACCTATAACATCTTTGGTGTCTATAGACCATGGTTTTTATAAAGTATAATATGTTACTAATCAGCTGATAGACTAAACAGAATTGGTTAAAAGCGCAGAAATTTCCCGGCAGGTACCCGCCGCCGTAATGATGATGTTTGTTCCGGTCCGGTGTTTATAGTTGCTGATACACTTGCATATTAGGAGTAATATCCCGGACACATGACAGTGACGCACAGCTATAACATCTATGGTGTCTATAGGCCACGGTACCCTTATCATGAGAGCCTTGTTTACTCGCTGTTTCCTCTCATTAAGAAATCTCACATTCAATAGCGTTGCCAATCTGGGCAAGGCATCAGGTCAAATATTGTGACCTGTACCTACTTGAAGATAAACATGGACGTTCCATTTTCAAATTGGAAACGGCTTTTATTTTATTTTATTTGAACAGATTTTACTGAATGGCATAGAAATAGATTCGACAAGAAAAAGAATTTAACAATATCTCAACGGATTAACGTGGATAAACTTTAAAATCTGTCTCCACCGTGTTGGTCTAGGCTCCTTCGCTAGGCTAGAATAGACCAGCTGCCTTCCACCAGGCAGCTCGTAGAAGACGAGCATAGGCTTACCGTCACTAACACCGTGACATCTGACTGGGTGGTAGGATATCCAAGCGACTCACCCGGATTGGTACCACCGCTTTACCTATTCCTGCCACCATAACGTCATGACATGTTCCGGTTTGAAGGGTAAGGTAGCCGGTAAACTTACTTTTGCTTGGAGCCTAGCATCGCCGCTTCGGATTGGCAACGCACCATTACAACCTTTATGTTTCTAGGCATCGTGAATTTTTTACCATCGGAAAATCCGTCTGCTTGTTTGCCTTCTAATATCATAAAAAAATGTGCAAAGCAGCAAACAAAAGCCGTTAAAATATAACTTGTAGGAAGTTAAGCGGATACAAATGAAGCAACATTTGTAAGCACCACGCGCCTTTACGGATATTTCGACACACAGGCAGGGCTTGAAATACCGGTATTTTTGAGAACCGGTACTATCCACCTTGGTGCGATACCGGTTCCGAAGATGATACCGGTACTGTTAGTACCGGTATTCGATTTAGTACCGGTACTTTTGGTTTAACGGTTTTATATCAGTACTGCTTAAGAAATACCGGTATTCACGTGACGATTTATTACGTAACACGTTAGAGTGAGACACTAAATTGTAATAAAGACAAGTTACTATAAAAAGAATAAAATTGGCAACGTCGCACTCATTTGTAACGGGTTGGAACCTTTATTCAATACCGGTATTTATCGGTATAAATACCTAATTTGCTCGGTACCGGTATCAGATCGATACCGGTATACGGAGTACCGGTACTCACTTTGGAACCGGTATCCAGGTATCGAAATGAAAAGAACCGCTAAATACCGGTAAAATACCGGTATTTTGGTACCGGTTTCAAGCCCTGCACACAGGTAATGCCCAAATTGAAAGCTGACGTAACGTCACTACTCGCCTCTGTAGTGTTCCGGTTTGGAGGAATAGACAAGGTGTGTACCATCAGGAACTACCTAAATGACCTAGATTCCTTCCTTAGTCACATCCAAAGTGATAGGAAAGTGGAAACTAATGATCACTGTATAGGCTGGTGGTAATAGACCGCGTGCATGTAGCTCGATCCTGGAGTCCGACCAGATTAAAATGACCAAGGGCTGAGCCCTGCACTTAAAAAGAGACAAAGCGAAAAGAAATAATCCTAAAAACTAAAATGTTTAATGAACCCCCGACAAACCCTACTCACATGAAATGAAGCTAAGAACCATCTCGATAACGATACTTTTCAAATAAAAAAACCACATCGAAATCTATACATCCGTTCTAAAGCCACGGATAGATACACACCCACAGACCCACATACACACAGGCACGTCAAGTTTTCCGTTGCGGGTTAAAAATAGCAACAAAAGAATGTTAACTAAGAGGGGTTACGATTGAGTATCGTGACCCCTCATGGTGTCACGATACTCAATCGTGACCCCTCTTAGATAACATTCCATAAAGCCCCAATGAGGAGGCGGCTCTAAAAAGTCTTCATCAACAACATCATCATCCATCAAAATCCGTTTATTTGTCTCTCTTCCAGTAGCATGAAAAACATTAGTGATGCGTCAATAGACTTAAACGAGTAGGTATTATGTGCTCATTCAACCAATTAACACAAGAACATGAATCAGCCTAACCAGAGTAATTAACGGTTTTTATTATGAGTTAACGTGGGAATGAATGAATGAATGAAAGACTACTTTTCTGCTTACTTTAAAAAAATATTACTGTTTCTAATATGAGCCTATTCAATTTTTCCTTTTTTTAATTTATTAAATTGCATAAAACATCTTAAAAATTAATAAAAATCTCATTACACAAAAATTATTAATTGGAAAATTCAATAGGGTAATATTAGAAACAGTAATATTTTTTTAAGGTATTATTGCTAAAAAAACATCAAAAAATTTTTCAAGCGTGTCATCGGTCTTTCTCTCACTCATCTTATACATAGAGTTGGGAGTGAGATAAAAATACCTACTACTCTCTCAAAACTTTTCTCATGCGCGTAAGAGCGTATTGTTATAACGTAAATAAAACATTTAACTAAATACATTTTTTCAAATCTACTTAGGTCACTTTGTTCAGTATAGTTTAAATATTTGATAAGAAAATGAAAAATTTTAGCATTTTAATTTTTATGGTATATTATTTAATTCGAGAAAATCAGAATTTTTGGTGATTTTCAATTTTAAAAAAATCATAACAATTAATGGGTTGGAGATACGATAATAGCTGTATGGACTTTTTTCGTTCAAAATATTGTAAAGAATATAAAAAAAATAATTGATTGCAAAAAATGCATTTTTTCTTGCTTATTTAATTTTTCGTTGTTTAAACAATAACATCAAAAGATATCAAGTGTCATCTTACACTTTTATAATCAGGGATACCTCCCGGCCTTTTTTTTAAAAAAAAAGTGAATTATAACAATTTTGCAAACGAATGCGCCACCAATGCCCACGAATGCCCTGCACTAAGTACAAAAAATACATTGCATGTTTGCAAATTGGTATTTTATTATTAGCTAATCCGACAGATGGTGTCCTATCTTAACTATGAATGTCAATTATTTGACAGGAAATTTTATATTATAATACAACAAAAAAGGAATTAGCGGTCCATACGTTTATCCTTTTATTTTTATATATACGGAGACAAAAAAATTAAAAACCATTAACACTTACACCGTGACAGAGTTTTACGATAACTCGCCCGATCCATCCTAAATCGTGCCATTGCCATTTAAGCCATCTATTAGACTATTACCAGGGGGTAACTTATAAAACTTACGCGCCCGTTGATCTAGTGTGTAACTTCACTTTTGCTAACAAAAATTGAAGTTACACACATGATCAACGGGCGCGTAACTTCTATTAGGAAGGGAGTGTAAAATGCGTTTATATATATATATATATGTTTTTATATATAGTGTATAATGCGTTACCGATATAAATACAGAAAAATAATTAAATAGACAGATACCAGAATAAATTTCATAAACACACCCAAACCCACTAGTTGACATTAAGATTTTCATAAAACAAGTGCTTCGTCGGCGATCGAACTCTCGACCACTAGATGCTAGACGGTCATACGTCTTTCTTATCTTTATCAGTATGTTTGTTTGTCTTCCAATTCAATTAAAAATGTTTCACAAATGTCACATTCAGACGGTGCAGATTCAAGTTCAAACAGCAGGATATCAAACAATCTTATCTTGAACGATGTTATGGTGGGTTATAGGTAGTAAAATTCTATTGTATGTTTGTTGAGGTTTTAAATGGTTGCAGTTTTATTATGTTGAGTCAAGAACACATATCCGCGGCGCGATATCGCAACTAGCAATAGGTATATTAATCGCAAGTATTATATTGTAAGGCGTCTTACATTGATCTCTGAAATTATGTACTTCTCCAAAATATACAGAGTAGCGATTGTAAAATTTTATATTGTTTATATGAGTTATCAACAAACTAAACTACGCCGGCTTCCATATTCTTGAATCAGTCATCTTGAATATTAATTACCACCATAATGTTGCATTTTTAGTTCTTTCTTTGGAGTGAGAAAGATGGAAGATTTCGAGGATTTCCATTAAGTAAACGAACAATCATTGTATTCATTCATTTCATTTTAGGTACGCGGTGGATTGATAATTAGCCGAAATAAATAAAATTACGTGTTCTGAATAGTTAGATTTGTTCTCAACGTTTATCTAAACGTACCCGGACAATACACTAGAATAACTAAAATGAATGCGTAAATATATGATTATATGCTCAAACTTGAAGGCTTTCCTTAGTTTAATTAAATAAAGATAAACTTGTATCTGCCCCTAGGTACTTAATGAATATTGTAAAAATGCTATATTATAATTTGAATACAAATGTGGGTGCACACTTATGCAAAGCCATACATATTACCTAGATAGTACTTTTTCTGTAATACGCGAATTAACATTCAAGAATGAAAAGAATGCTATGGTATCGAAAAACAGAAAGAAAGAAAATTGATCTTGACAATTGATTGTTATTAGGTCGTCGAGCTGTGTTTGGGTCTTTACATTACAACTTGTAGGTAAACCACCTAATTGCCAGGTACAGACTACGCAAAACAAAGCCAACGAAAAGAATGCTTTTACATTATTTTGCCTAAATTTTAAAAGCAAATTCACTTTTTGCTATCATTCCTAGCCCGACAGCTAATAGTAATTTGATAAGAGTTGTTAATAAAGCTCCTAAAATCAGCCTTATGATACTTTTACTTTAGCTGCTCGTAATGATATTTATTTGTTAATCTGATCATTTCATGGAGAGCAATACATTACAAAATTATCTAAAACAGCGTTTAAAAACATCTATAAAACTGCCATCATGCAATTTGGTGGACTTTGCTCGTTTTGGACACAAAAAGGCTTAACTATAACTATCACACTTGTTTGTATTTGTATGCTCGGTCTGTACTTAGCACAATATCTTGTGTGCAAATGTTTATGGCCACCGTATTTTACAGGCGCGGTAACGACTTCACGAGATAAGACGAGCGCTGTAACATTTTACAAGTTGCTAAAATGTTTACAGTTCAAATAGAAGGCACTTTGACTGTGCATGATAAAAATATAAGCGTCGTTCACCCATTTTTAAGGCATTGGAAATCAAACAAGCAGACGAATATTTTATAACTGTAACACATGTCGGTTATGGACAATACACGGATATGGTGCGTTGCCGATCTGAAGCATTAAGTATTCAGATTCTTGCATAAACCCTCCAAAACAAAACAAGACCATAATAAGCACTAGCAACAACATCATCACAATCTATCACCAATTTTTTAAATTACACTGGAAAATGGAATATGTGTATTTATAAAGAATTAATACTTCATCGTCGTAAGCAATAATTAATTGACCAACGACTACTTAAAATTAATCATTTGATTTTTACAAAACAAAATTTATAAAAAAGCAACATATTTTATATTTTTAAATATTAATTTTATTTTGACTTGATATTTGAATACTTAAAGTTATCTGATTCGACATCCATACCTATAAAAATATTTAAAATTCATTATTTGTTTTTTTACAAAACATAATTTAAAAAAAAGCAACGCTTGTATTTTTAAATACTTATTTTATTTTTTATTCAGATAATAATTTGATACTTTAATACTCAAAATTATCTGATTCGACATCCAATCTCTAAAATATGTAATTTTGAAATAAAATGAGATGAAATTTATTAGTTTTATAAATTAACTTAGTGTTAAAAAAAAGTTGATACAAAAATATTTAAGCATACCAACATATTCTACTATATTGTGGTGTGCAAATATTTTACATTTATATTCATTTAAACATTTAAATCACAGAAGTTATTTATATTTTTAATAAGGTCATAATATATTACAAATAATTTTAAAGTTAGATTAATTTTAATCCTATCGTCTTTAGTTTTCAATACAGTTCAATACAGATTTACTAAAAAAGGTCCTTCTCGTATCTATTTATTTCATTTAGAAGTCTTATTTTTATTAAAGAGCACACTATACTATCTTTTATGGCAAAAGCCAGCGGACAAGCACATGGCTCGAGTAAAATTCGAAAGTAATTAAGGCACCTACCTATTTTTGTTCTTCCTTCTTTAATTCACAAACAAAGATAACAAATAAGCTATTACAATCTCTGTCCTGAACCAGTGGATGTACAGAACCTTTTAGGCTTCTTGGCATCTTTCTTTTTCCTTAGTCTTCTGTAAAGAAAGTACAAACTAGGTACAGCACGTTTCTGGTGTGTATCCATAGCGGTTTACGGCCAATATTAATAATCAATCCTAATCCAAAACTTGCTGTCCAAGATTGATATTTTGATCCATTTTTATGTTATCGCTTGCCAATATAACATATCTGTGCACAGCATAAATATGGCAATTAGGTGTAGGATAGGCCGGCGGATACGCAGCTATCTAGATTGCTTGAAATCCATCTTTAGAGAAATATTATTAACATTGGCCGTTAGACTTCAACTAATTATTCAATTGCCCATTTTGCAACCGCCAAGTTTGCGGTCGATGATTTTAACCGCGGCTGCTGCGAGACCGCAAAAATTACCGGTCTTGTGAGATTTGAAATAAACCGCAGTTCGATTCTACGGGCGGGCGACCGCTGCCGTGGGAACCGCAAAAAAACCGCGGGCGCTGCGGGTGTAAAACGCTTTGTGAAATGTGCTCTAACTTTTTGCATATAAATCTACATTCTACAGAACCTGCGGGAGTACATAGTCTAAGAAGATCCGGCGAAAGAAATTCCGCGGGATTGTCTTTTTTCTTGTAAATCTAATTCACAAAAATATATTACATAATATATAATTTGTAGATTGATATGAGGAGCAATTAATCCCAAGCATTCGACTGTCTTCTAAATATTCTGAAATCTTATAATAACCCTTAGGATGCAAATTAGATTTAATATATTTTTAACACTTCAACATGTAACAACATAAAATTACAGAACATGCAAAAGTTCCAATCAGAGTTGGGCGAAATATAATCAGATTTAGGATTAAGGATTGCGATTACATGCTGTAACCTTCAAACATGATTACAGATTACAGAAATTAACTTATCAAGAAAGTAATCGTATCGGTGACTAATGATTATTTATGATCATATTAGTCACCGATAAGATTACATTCTTGATTAGGTACCTAATTTCTGTAATCTGTAATCATGTTTGAAGGTTACAGCATGTAATCCCAATCCTTAATCATTAATCTGATTACTTTTTCTATTACTATTTAGATTAAAGCATGCAACTACATTTAGAAACTCAAAAAATATATTATAAATATCTATTAATACTAGCTGCCCCGGCGAACTTCGTTCCACCCGTTCAGTATGTATGGGGAAAAATAAAGCATTTTTTAACCCATTTTCCCAGGCAAATTTTCCCAGTTTTTCTCTTTTATAACAACTTTCTTCTGACAATAACTAACACAACAAAAAAAGAATTATCCAACTCGGTCCAGTTATTCGGAAGTTATGCGCTTACCAACACATTTAGAGATTAATTTTTATATTAAAAGATTATTTTTGATCAGTTTATTCATTACACTTTTTAATAAGTGGTAAATTAAATAATTTAATCAAAAAATATGTGTATGTGCTATTTGGATCTTACATTAGCTTTAATTAGTTTCTTCCCGTGTTGGTCCGATCTCCTTTGTAGAATAGATCATACTTAGCCTTTCTGAGCGAGCAGAGGCTTAGCGTCACTAACACCGTGACATCCTACTAGGTGGCAGAGTTCGCAGCGACTCGCCCAGATTGGTACCACAGCCTTACCTTTTCCTGACGCCATAACGTCATTGCTTTCCGTTGACGTGTTCCGTTTTGGCGGGTATGGCAACCGGGAAACTTACTTTTGCTCGAGGCCTAACATACCTTAGGTTGACAACGCACCATTAACATCTTTGGTGTCTCTAGGCAGCGTGAATTTCTTACCACCAAGAAATCCGTCTGCTTGTTTGCAGAACATCTTAGAACTTACTTAACTTACTTTCATAAGTAATGGGCACATTACGGACACACTCTACATAAAAATATTAGGATTAGAATACCTACCTCTTTTCTAAAATGGTTAAAAAGTTTTATTTTTGGTGAAGGATACGTAATCAACAATGATATTGGAGTCGCGCAGCAACAATTTAAAAGTAACACACAAGTTTCATTTTAAAATGAGTCAGGTGATGTTTGTGTTTAACATTATCACTATCATTATGTTGTGACATGTTGCTGGAAACGGTTCACCATTGTATAATATGACGTCACATATTTTAAATAAACTTCAGATTAGTTTCACAATATTTCAAACAATTTTATAGACGCCAGTGTAATAGCCATGTTACTTATGTTACAACTGATTAAACAAGCAGATGGATTTCCTAATGGTAGGGAATTCACCTCTCTTAGAGAAAGGTTGTAATGGTGCGTTGCCAACCTGAAGGCGGGGTGTTAAACCTCGAGCAAAAGTAAGTTTATCGGCTACTTTAACTCCGAATTGGAACACGCCAACTGCAAAGGCTGACGTTATGGCAGCAGAAATAGATAAGGCGGTGATACAAATCCGGGCGAGTCGTTGCGAAATGGTAGAGTTTCCTAGTCAGATGTCACGGTGTTAGTGACGGTGAGCCTATGTTCGCCTTTTACGAGCTGCCTGGCAAAGAAGTCAGATGGTCTATTCTACAAAGGAGACACGGGGAGATAGGGTTGTTGTGTCAGATCGCGTC
>NJDD01000295.1:36208-48853 GCA_002245505.1 Calephelis nemesis
CGCGAATGGGCACACATACCCTATTTCAAACTTATCAAGTTTTTTAAAGAAACCAAGAGAGATTACTAGTTTCTGCAGTTGTGATGTTGTCTGTGAGCGCATACTTGGTGGCACACCAAGTAACTACATATACATACATACACATGTACATATCTTCATACTAAGTCCCTTACAAGACTAGGCAGAGACTATCGAGTGCCAAATCTCACAAACCTGTCTGGGTTCTTTTACATTCATAAAAACACGCCAGTTCCGGAGACTCATGGCACTACCCTCTGATAATATCCAAGCAATCTGATCGTGGAATGTAAACCTTGGTGTCCCCGGAATCCATTCACATTCACATAGTATATCTGCTTTGTCAATCTTTCATTCTGTCCATATTTCCGAACCAGCGGAGCATGCCCTTTCTCATTTTAACACCAACATTTTCAATCCCACCCTACTTTTTATAAGTTAGTAAGAATATGATTTCATCTTAGCATTTAGATCTCTAGTACTTACTATACTGTGCTTACTGTTTTGCTACTTGTAAAGTGCAGCAGTTTGCAGCTGATTCTGACACAACTGTCAGAATATCTATTTAAAAAAGTGCAGGGCAGATTGCAAAGTGGCCAGCAAATACATTTAATGCCATTGAAAACATTGTTAGGTCAAATTCATACAATATCAGGCATACAGTTATAAAAAAAATTGTTTCACACCCAAATCCCCGAGAGTTTCGCAGAGACGCAACCAGTACACTCATGGCTTGCCGAAAACACTATATCCCATAATGCAATAGATGACAAGCCTATCCACGACTAGGCACATATTCAATCCTGAACAACATCTATGTGTTCTGTTGCCCAACATGGAAATTGAACTTTGGACCTCAAGAAGTCTAGTCTGATGCCGGACAGCTAGATCATAGAGGCAGTTTATACAATATTTTAGTATCTTCAAGCCCATTTCCCTGAAGAATTAGGCAGAGGCACAACTAGGGCACCAACGACTAGTCGAAGACACTAAATTCCACAGTGTGATAGGTGGCAAGCCTATCGCTAACCAGGCACACATCCTATCCCAAGCAACATTATTTTATTAGAAAATTAAAAAAATATTTCCAAATTTCTCTTGTCACCCGACCCTGGAATCGAGACCTGGACCTCAATATGTCAAGTCCGACACTGGACCGCTAGACCACAGAGGCAGGTTTAGTTTTGTTATGAAAGTTGAAATGTATATTTTTTTATTGATAAGTTTCATTTTGTATGTACATAGTTATGTATTTCTATGTATCAAGTGTCTAACACATTTCACAAGTATATAATGACTTACTCTTGAGTTAGATTAGCATGTGCAATTTATTTGAATAAACATAATAGGTACTTATTTATTTCTTCATTCAATTTTGTATGTCATTGTCCTTTTTCAGAGTTCTAAGAGGAGATCTAGGTTGTCTGATAAAAACTTGATGTGGAAAATAGCTACAAAAACCTCCAAGCTTATTATTTAACAAGTATCTTAGTTAGTTCTTTGAAGTCAATAATAGAGTTTATGCTGTAGCTCAAACTTCTTTGTGGGGAACAAAATGGAAGAAGCTTATGCAGTAGTTCAAAAGATTGCATTAAAACATTTTGCTAACAGATAAAGTGACCGAGAGTGAAAGACAGTCTCGCCCTTCAGGGGTTCCATAGTAGCAAGGGCGATTGGACCCCAAATACCATCATAATTTGAACAACTAAAATAACTTCATTTTTCATAACATTTGTACAGAATTTAAGGTTTTATGCCCATAACCTTGATGCAAAGTGGTTATAACCGTGCAATCCTGAAGACATTTCTTGTTCCACAAAGGTGTTGTATGGGGATTAACAACTTTGTAAAACCAGCTGCCATTGGTGGTATTTCCGAACAAATACCACTTAGGAACCTTTAAGAAAGAGTGTATCAATTCCTTAAAGGTCAGCAACGCATCTATGATGCTTGTGGTGTTCTAGATGTTTGTTAGTGGAGGTGATCACTTTTCGTCGTCAGGTGACCCACTTGCTAGTTTGCTTCCTTTTGTATACAAAAAAACCTAAATAACAGGTTACATGTGCAATTTATGAATTTGCTCCATCTTGAAAATTGCTCACTATATAATATTTCAACCAATGTTCCTTAATTTTTATTGAGATGTACATCATATAGATACTTTTTTTAATATATTCACTCTATCTATTATTTTAGAAATTAGAGGGGGCTTATCACATATTCTATCACTTGGGAAGTGTCTAGCTTGCAAGCAAGTTTAAAAATAATGGCTTTAGGAACCACAATTTAATTTTTAAGGGCCTGTAGATCATGGAGCCCTATGTACATGTAGATTTAATTAAAGATTTTTTAGTTTGTTTCGCAAACAACGGTCCCACTTTGTTTTTTTTTAATTTTGTTGAAAAAAATGGGAAGCAGTATGTACAGAATATCTACATCTACCAACCAAGTTTTAATTGAGTAAGTAGTCTTTATAGTTTGTGAATAAAGTAATTATGACATACAGACAGACATATGGGCCATTGTCTAAAAAATCTTAAGTGGTAAATATTACACATAATGATTTTGTTTGTGTGTAGCTTTTCACTCCTAAACCTCTTAATAAGATTCAGACTAGCTCTGTTAGGGTATGGATTGATTTTTTTGACAATTAGGTAATTTTAGACCTTTTCAGAAATTTGTACAAAAAATGTGAAGTGAATGTGAAAAATGTAGTAACAAATTCTTTTTCATACAAAATTTTTATTTATTTACTAGCTTTTGCCTGCACTTCACCAATGTATCATATCATAGGTAAAATGTCATATCTGTGTTAGGTTTTACAGACAACCCTCGACCCTCATATATCACAAAATTTGATAAAATAAATACAATTGTTATGATATTATAAGATGCTGCTAAAAGCTGCTCCTGATGGCACTAGACAACTAACAGCTCATGGTACACTATTGGTAGTAATTTTGTACCCATTTTCTAAATAAATTTTAATTTATTTTTAGTAATAGAAAAAGACAAAATACATTCAGTAGTGTCAGATTAGTTTGTACATGGCATTCCTACAGACTTTTAATCTATTCTTTGGAATATCTTCACCGCAAGTTAACATATGATCCAGACTACTTTAACATGTGTAAAATGTTCCATCTCTTTTCTTTTTATTAGTAAAAGATAGTATAAGTTTAAAAAGTACACAGGGATATTGCCACCATTATCTTATGCTCTGGTTTTAGGTCCTTTAGGTCCCATTTGAAGTCAATCAGCTACCTCACTCTTCATAACAAAAAACTGACTATTTTTCTACAGAACCAGGAGGCTGATAACATGTTGTTGAGTTGATGTAAAAATGTTATCAAATTGTTCACTATTTGAATAAATGATTATTTTTAAATCAGATAGAATTAATATGACAAAAGTAATATTTAAATATATTATAGTAGTTCTAAACAAAAATAGGAATTACATAATAACATTACCTATATAGTACAGTACCTATATAATTTTTCCACTAAATACCTACTTTAGTGCAACTAAAAGAAAAATTATATAGCTAATAAATTAGGTATGTTACATATTTTATAAAAAGTACTCACTTTTTATTGTTTTAGCTTTTCATTAATAACATTATTTTGTACATAATATATAAAAAAATAAATATAAAGAATATTATTTTTTCTTTCAGTCTGCTTTTTTTTGACATAGGCCTCCTTCAGTGACATCCATTCATATCTTTCTTATGCTTCTTGAGCCCAGATTGGCCCAGCTATTTATACAATATTGCCATGCCATCGCTGGTATCTTTCTCACTTTTCCCATCTATGGTACCAGACTGCTACATCCTTGGACCATTTTATCGGTTTTTTTCTCTTTCTTTTTACCAGCCCTTAGTAATCACTTAGTACAAACATATTCATTATATTTATAACTAAAGGATATTTATGGAATTTACATTGTGTAAAAATCATACATAAACATTTCAAACCTGAAAACATCTTTACATTTTTCGTGCGATAAATAAACACGTTATATCAAACCTATTCCTTTTTAATTTCATATAGAATTCCGACTTATAGGTACAAGGTTTCATTCAGATTTAAATTAGGCAGTGAAAGCTGCTAAAATCTATTTAAGATTTTAGAGATCGCGCACTTGTGAATCATGTGACGATCGGCAAAAACTAGTCTTAGATTTTTTTCCGCTCTAGTTATTTATCGAATGATTCCCAAATACGGCTCGGTTTTAAATTAACATATTGTAAAGCGGAAGGAAGAATAGCCGATTTTACGTGTGTGTATTTTACGTATGATTTTAGTGATGTGAGAAGTAAACGCCGGCACATAAGTTGTAGCTGGAATTCTCAACACGTAGGAAAGTAGCTTAAATAAATATATGCATAAAATGACGTAATAACAAACCTAATATGATCTTTCTGCGGCTTGCATGTGGTTCTTCAGTATGAACCCACTCGAAGTCGGATCGGGAAACGTGAGCACCCATATTCACTTAATCATGAAAAAATTGTCACAGCACTCAAACTAAACACAATAGTATTAGGTTTTTATAAAACCGGGTAAAAAATGCCGCTACTATAAGCAAGCAACGCCCCTATCAAATATCATGTTAAAATTTACATTCAAAAACAAACTGTTACTACTATCACGGAAAATTGACAACTGACTCGAAATTAAAAATTACGAAGAAGAGCGAACAACGTCAAACGAAAATGAATTGCCGAATGAGAAACGTGACTAATGAATAATGTTGCCATGTTATTTTTACATATCCGCATTTCTCACATTTTTAACTATATTATATTATTTCCATTGATATGGTTTTATATATTAATGAAAACATCAAAAAAATATCAATTTCTTTAATAGAAATATGTCTGTTTGTGTTTACAACACAATTAGTCATAAATAATGCTATTCGAGGTCATTCCAGCTGGCTTCATGTGTTTTTTTTTCAAAAAAACCCATTTTTAAATGAGCGCAGTCAAAAAAAAGGGACATTATGACAGAAAAATCATAGTGGAGGATGGCATCTCTTTCACTTAGGGCCTCATCATACTGACGGGTAGCGGGAGTTTTTCAGGTGGCGGAGCATATAAGTAGTGAACATGTTAAGCGAGCATAGCAACGTCGTTGCAGCGGAAGACGTTACGATTGCGCAATATTTTCGTCGCAAACATTGACATGGATACCATTTTATGAAGTTTAATATAATTGTGTATTAAGCCTTTCCATTCCCGGACTAGAAAAAAGGTAGATACGAGCAATGTAATATGGTGTTAAATAGTTGTATTCATGCAAATGACTTTCTAAGTCGCTTGAAATTTTGCCTTACTTGTATATTATCTTAGCTGTATTACACGTCCACATTTTGTAAAAATTAATGTCGTCAATTATTATTTAAAACAAATGCTGAAACATTATAAAAAACTGCGTGTCCATTCTCAGAAAAAACAACAAAATTCCTGATTAAATAATTCAAATCAATTCCGTTTAAAACATTTCGAAAGACGATATTATTGGACATTTTCCATCGGCGGCACTTGGTTAAACTTCCAAATATTCATATTTTTCAATGAAGAAAAACTGGTACTGTTTTAGGTTTTGCTTATAATTTACTATTTTATAAAAAAACCTAATGGTTTCGCTCGTAACAGCATTATCATAGCTAAAACTTAAACTACTAAACAATATTTTTGATTTATAAACATAAATTCATTTTATTGTGAGTAGATAAATCATACAATAAAGTTCCTAGCTGTTGATTACTTCAATATTCAGTTAGGAAATTACTACCTTCTGAGAAAATAATGAATTACTAAAATTTAATTTGCTGTCTTAACCATAATATGTAAAACTTAACAATTATTTATGCTACAGCCAGTTAATTAAAAGAAAAAATAAAAACGTCCATGTCAAAATAAAAAAAAGAATATTAAATTAAGCATCCATATCACAGAAAAATAACTCTAGATGTCCAAGATTGTGAACTACGAACCATTAAAGATATAACTAGTAATAATGGTCATGATTCTAAGTTCATTGATTTGTTATTGAAAAGAAAAGAAACAAGTAGTTACATACAGGATTTACAATATGATTTTGCCATACATTCAATTAATAATGTTTTAGACGTGTTATTATTATTGTTGTATTAACTGTTTATTGCTTATAGTATGTTGACATTTCCTTTACTGTTTATTTTAATTTATTTTTGTGTAGAATATTTTTTGCTTACATAATTAGTTTGTACAATTGGTTACTTGATGTTTATTGTGACATGGATGTTTAATTTATAGGTATAGGTGTAGGTAAGGCGGTGGTAAGATGTCACGGTGTTAGTGACGGTAAGTCTATGTTTGCCTTTTACGAGCTGCCTGGCAGGAAGGCAGACGGTCTATTCTGCAAAGGAGCCCGGACCAACACGGGCACATGACATGTTTTTCCTTTTTAATTTTGACATAGATATTTATTAATTTTTCTTTAATCAATTGACTCTAGAATAAATAAAATAACTAAGTTTTTTATATGTATAAGACAGCAAATTAATTTTAGGAATTTGTTAATTAGTGGAGGCACTTTACGTGTTATTTCCTCAAATAGAATTATTTTCCCAATTAAGTAGTGAAAGAATTAATCGCTAGCAACTCTATTTTATAACGTATTAAGTTTTTTTTTTGTTACAAGAAAATTTTGGGGACATGACTTATACATGACATAATCGATACCAATCTCAATTTTTAAATGGAAACTGATATATGATTCTAAATTATACAAGGTACAAATTACTTACAAGAACATTTTGTTTTTAAATATTTACACTTAAGATTTTTTTTCTGTGATCTCATGATTAGGTACTTTTAGAATCACTATTAAGAAAATAAAAATGTTAATAATCATACGTACAAGGTCTTTCATTTCATATAGTAACAGACTGCATTTTTTAATTAGTTCCCTAAATTTAGTAATAGTTTAGTTATTAGTGTAACTGTACCTGCTATAATACGTTCAATAAAGAAGGTCATTAGTATGTATGAAAACGCCGCTTTTTTGTAATCATTCGAATTTGGTCGGATAACCAGAGTTTACGTTGCTCTTTTGATTTTTGTTTATATTTACCTAATGCGAAATATTTCACACTAGATACTTATCTTACATATTATTTGACTAAACGCACAATTTTTTTGTTAACGTCTAAACATCTTAGGTTGAGTCAGTAATTTGAGCAGTCACGTCAAAGTTAGAACGCCGTTTTTTGACTTCTTTCTTTCTTTAGGTTTTGGCCTTCACGTTAGTTATTAGCCATTAGTCAAGTAGAAATTTACATCGAATTTTATATCAACTTCAATTAATTACAATTGACTCATCAGTCATAAGTCGTCAGGAAGTCATGTCAGGCTCTTGAGTAAAGCGGTGGCTCATTACACAAGCTCTGTAATGAGATTTGTCGGCAACTAGGAAATACACGATACGCCAATTTCTTAATAATTATTTCATTTGTGCTCTTTCACTGGACAAAATGCCACCAAAATAGACTAATTTCACTCAATATTAACACGAAATTCAATAATTATGAAAAAACTTCGACCATCTTTTCTCTCGATGGCGCCAAAACTCCGGTTTTTGACTTTAATTCATATTATTCAAAAACGCATGTATGCTTTTGTTTTTTTTATATAGTAAATATACACGTTAAGAAAAACCGAATACTGTTTTCGGTAACCTTATACACCGATATTTTTCATTTAGGCGCTACGATTTTTTTTGATTTTTGGAAAAACCGCGATTACTTGAAAACTATAAATATTTTTTAAAATCTAATTTTGTCACAAATACGCACAAATTGAGAGCTATTTGCGCGTGTTTATTCTACATGCGCACATATAATAGTCTTTGAGATACACGATTTTGCAAAACGTTACCGCAGCAGGAAACGCAATATCTCGAAAACCTGAAGACGCACAAATTTTATTTTTAGCGCACAAATTTAGGCTCTTTGCTCATCCACAATTTTTAACTCTCCGATAATTAGTTTAGATTTTTCTTGCTGGGGTAACGTTACCCCAGCAGGAAGTTTTTTTCCGTTTATTTTCAAAACAACATGCACAATTTTTTTATTTAGCGCACATTTACAGCACATCGAGAACTTATTATTTGTCCCACTCATATCAGTCTAGGTGCTACTTTCTAGCTGGGGTAACGCACACGCAAATGGCCGCTTAAGGAATCGTTCAGACTTATTTACGCAACTTGAAAAAAAGACGGTTATGGTTTTTTCTAGGTGGGGTTTTAAATTAAAGACCAATAATAATATGAATGTCGTGTTTTACTTAATAATCCTTAACAAATAAAAAATGTGTGAACTATGTAACTGGAAAATAAATAAAAAATCAACCAATTATGTATGGTACGCCATTAAACAGCCACCATTACATAAATTTATATTACATTCTAAGCACTTCGACTTTGTTTAAAGCCAGTTTTTACAGGAAAATGCTGATGTTCCAGTATAGGCTTAGTATTTGGTTGTATCATCCGTGTTTTTCTGTATTGTTGAATTATGTTATTAAAACCACCACAAGGGAAATAAAGTGAGATGAAACCACCAAGAAAAGTAAAAAATGATAGCAAAATTTGACAATCATTAATAAACTAAACATTATTCCTTATGTGAAAAAGACAAAGAAGCACCACTACACGAAACGAAAAAAATATTGCAATCATGTTTTGCTGTTTGTACACAACCTTAATTTTAACCATTATAGTTCCGTCCGTGGATAGTATTCCATCCAAACCTAAACACCTGAGGAATACAATGACATTTTTATGGGATCTTCCGTGAATATTGTATATTTCTGTTTTTACAGTGTATTATTACGTTTATGACAAACTAACACTCCATATTTCACTGAAAAACTACGTATAAATAATTAAAATTGGGTCAATAATAACAATGGCCGCTCCTACGTAATTTTTTTCGAAATAGCTATACTTTGAAATCAAAATATGACTTGATTTTACTCTTAAAACTGTGATATGAAAACTTGATTATAAAGCACAATCATCTAGTTTAAAGTATAATAATTTATGAACAAATGAATAAAACTAAAGTACTTACGACAAAAACGCTGGCGCTTCAAAAACACTTGAAAGCGTGAGTGGACTAAACATAAACGTTTGTTTTTATTTGTAGAGGCTTCTTACACTGCCGTCTCATGATTATTTGGTAAAGTAGTTCGTCAGTTATCGCCTCCACAGCTCAAACACGCAAAAAGGAATGCATATTATCAATAGGTGACGGTTTTATAAAATTTGTAGCTAAGGATACTAAAGTATCGTTGGACGTACAACTACCTTTTTGTTTTGGATAGAA
Organism: Calephelis nemesis; assembly: GCA_002245505.1. NCBI lineage: Eukaryota > Metazoa > Arthropoda > Insecta > Lepidoptera > Riodinidae > Calephelis > Calephelis nemesis. Next base: position 45,608 of record NJDD01000295.1, read on the forward strand.
AAGTATCGGTGGACGTGTAAGTGGATAAGGCAAATTAACATTTTTTTTTTGACAGTTTGTGTGGTGACGTCAAAGTTAGGACGCCATTTTTTGACTCATATTATTCAAAAACAAATGTATGTATACTTTTCAATTTTTGAAGTTAAAACTACTCTAGCGACGTTGTGCACTTTTTTGGAATGGGTAAAAACTGCTAAACTCTCGTGACCTGATTGAACATTCGTAAGACGGGGCAGGGCGCTTGCGCGAATGTACGTGTACGATAGCGCAAAAATGAATGTTGTATTTTACTACATAAATGATAGTACTTTCATACTGATAATTAAAGCAATTCGTGCAAAATTATTTCCTTATCATTCCAAAATATCAAAAATGCACTACGTTAATATTCAAGTTTTCACTTCAGCCGGCACTCCCGAAATGCAACCCGTTGTTTTTTTGTTGCAAACCGTTGTTGCGCTAGTATAAATTGACCATTACAATAAAGAAATCTGTCTACTCAAACTAATTTGTGTTTAATAAAACAAAACAAATTTTTTAAACGTATATTCTTATACACTTTCTTGCACAGGCGGTTCATAGCCTTCTGGGCGTTCTGATTTGTCTCCCGCCTCACCGCGCTTGCCACCACCTCCTTCACCATGGAGCTCCATAAGTTTAGCGATTTCGAACCTTGGTCTCTTCAGTACTTTGACCTAAAAATTAAGAGTATAGTTAAGAGAGTCCAGTAACTGTGCTTTTGGATTCGAGTAGTTGATAAATCAGCGGTAAATCAAAAGGGAACATGAGTTATCATCATGTTAGTGATCATTGCGAGCTAGGTGTGTCATCATAAAGGTAAAATATATATTGTTGCTGGCAGCTGACATTAGCTGGCATTTGACAAAAGACATTAGCAATTAATACGTAACGACAATCTTCAATAATTACAGTAAGACTGAAAAAACTGACTTAGAATGAATCATCTACGAACACAAAAGTATTTATTTAAGTAATAAATTTTTTATTTATTTATTTCCCTGGGATCCCATCATCAGATCCGAGCTTAGTGGCTATGGGACTAACTAGGAAGACTCTTTCATAATAAAAATAAAATTGGTTTTGAAACAACTGAGGAAGAAATTTAAATAAAAAAAATAAGGATTCAGTTACATTTGTGTTGTCTACAGGAACCAGTTATCTCATCAGCTGGTGCCACCTGCTTGTTTGCTATCTTTAATTTTTAATCAATTAAGAAAATTGACAACGAGTTCAGTTTTCTTTAAAAATAAATTGAATCAATGTTTTTCCATTTTAATAGTTATCATAAAAAATTAACTATAATAAAAAATTGGAAGTTAAACTGTAAGATGTGCTATGAGTGGTAATGTAAGGACAGCTTACGGCGAGTTTAAGCGCAAATAATTCATGCTAGGGAGATTTTTCATTTTCAAAGTTTTTGTCTCCTGTGGTCTAGCGGTCAGGCGTCGGACTTGACTTCTTGAAGTTCCGGGTTCGATTCCCGGGCCGGGTAACAAAAAAAAAATTAGAAAATGTTTTTAATTTTCTAATAAAAGAAAAGCTACCCGGGATTGGGTATGTCCCTGGTTATCGACAGACAAGCTTGGCACCTATCACATTAGTATCTTCAGCTAGTCGTTGGTACCCTTAGTACCCTTCATATAGACATGAAGATACTTTTTTTTATAAACTTCGGAAAGTTTTGTTAATCACTACTAAGAGTAAGGGTATAGCGTTTTTCTTATTATGAGTGAATTAAATTTTAAGTGTTTTGTATTGACAATTTGTTGTGCAAAAAAGTGGTAACCACTTTCATCAATACAATCATACTATATTTTATAATAATGAAAGTTTAAGGCTTAAGCTATATCCCAGAAATATTATTTCAAAGTCAATCACAGTGTATTTAGTTCAGCAGAGAGCTTTTTTCCAATCTTTAGCCTCAACTTGGTTACAAAACGTTTTGAGACTGGGCCTTACCTTCCTGATGCAAACATCCCTGAGGGGATAGATGCTGTTGCAGGACTTTTCAATGTCTTTAGCAATAGAATCCGGAATGAGTTTGTTGACAACCTCCCGTAATTCAGCATTTGCGACATCACGGGTGATGATTTCGCACATCTTCTTTCTGATAGCACGAACCTAGAAATCAAAGAAACGTTTGATTTTTAAATTATTATGTATGCATGCTACTAATGTACAATATACGATGACACGGGTAAAGTTTACGCATATCTTAAAAGCGCTTCCGAGAGCAAGGCATCAGTGGGGATATGTGCGGCGAAGTGAGCGGGCGTCCTCATGCTTCGTTACTTGTACTTGGGTATAATTGCGTACTTTTACTTTTACAAATATTTTAATAATACTGTGTACATAATATTACATTATTTAAATAAAAATATTGGTATATGTATTGGCAAACACAAAACCTTTCAGATACAATATGTTGAACACATATTAGTAGGATATGACATGATTTTCCTACTTTCTTGCACATGCACAATTATTTTGTTCATGTCACAATATTAAAGGTCAGATAATTAATATAAACTATAACAAATCAAAAAAACATGTTTTTGAACAGGCACCGAAAGTCACGATTCGATAAACCTGAAGCCAAACTACAGAATGAACTTACACCTAAATTAGGATAGCAGTTAAAACCAATCATTTATTAAAAAACAAATGCTGTTAGTCTCGCTAATACTCCAGACTAGCTAGACTGATTTGACTAATTTCGGTCTTGAATTATTTGTGGAAGTCCAGAGAAGGTTTAAAAGATAAGAAAAAAAGAAAAACCTGTGATAAAACTAGGAAAAAGTTTTCCTATACAAACAGAATGGGTGGAATGAAGTTGAATGAAAACAAGACATTGACTGTTTCTTGTATTGAAATAACTATCATTGTGTTTGTTTTATACAATTCAACAAAAAATGTTGCAACGACATAAAAGACCATGGACACAGTAGTCCAAGGCACTATATTATGTGGTAGCTTTTATATCTGCAGCTTAAAACGATATAAAGACTATATTAAATCTTTATATAGCTGGGCTGCAAAATGTAAGTATTATATTTTGTCTCATTAGCAGTGTTAGACTACCTTACTCTGCAACTTGGGTTCATGAGATAGCAAATGCTGATAAAATTATTTTTAAACAAAAAAGAAAACCGCCTTCAAAAACTCTCTAGAACTAAAAAGGATGAAATAATTTGTTATAATATTATGTGTACAAACTATATCCTA
>NJDD01000295.1:49378-85134 GCA_002245505.1 Calephelis nemesis
ATGGATATAGTATGTGAGGGACGCTAAGGTTATATAAGAAAAAGATTAGAAGAAAATAGTAATAAGCCGACCACACTTAATAATACTTGTGGCAAAGGCCTAAGGCCGGGATGTTAGGCCTCGAGCAAAAGTAATTTTACCGGCTACCTTACCCTCCGAACCGGAACACGTCATGACGTTATGGGGGCAGATATAAGTAAGGCGGTGGTACCAATCTGGGCGAGTCGCTGCTAAACTCTACCACATAGTGAAGAAAGATCATAAGAAACTCCTGCCGAAAGCTACCAAAGGTTTTACTGAGATGCATTAATTGCTAAACTGTGAACATCTGTTGTGTGTGTTTTGACATACCTGGGTATGCTGAGCATAGCAAGTCTTCCTCTGGCTGAGAGAGTCCTTATTGGTGAAACCAATGCAGAACACACGCAGGAGGTATCCATCAGTGGTTTTGACATCAATGTTGGCTTCAACCAAGGTTTGCCATTTCTTTACCATCCATCTGAAAATAACATAAGAGCACCACATTTGAACATCACAGCATGACAGATTTTGTCATTAGGAGTTTACACATTATAGCAGAGATTATATAGCTATTGGCGTAATATTTAAGATAGCAGATATATAATTTATGGTGAACGACATCTATTGACAAAACGGAATTGGAGATAATTTTAGACAGTAAACAAACTTTCCAAGGTACTTAATAAAATAAGATTCATGTTGGTTACAATCTATGTCTCTGTAGACAATGTGTATTACCATTAAGAAATAAGCTTTTTCTTCCCTTCTGAAAAAATCAGGAGTGATTGTAGCACTGATTTGAGTTCCTCAAACAATATACATGTATGAGGCAAACTAATCAAACAAGAGCATTTCATATTTGCAGTTTGTAACGATACAAAGACAATAATGATTCTTTATATAGCTGGACTGCATTTGATGTTAATAGTAACAATCTCTCTCTCTATACAGGGCTTTCTCAAATTAGTTAACAATATTTTAACCAAGGGCTTGGAATGCATGTCTGAAAACATAAAAAAAAATCTAAACTGAAAAATAAATAGAATTACAAGTAATAAATTGTTGATATAAAGCATGGGGATCAACGAACTCTCGAAAGTAGCTGATTGTCTTACGGCTGCCGCGTGACAATTTACCTAGCTACTTAATGTTTATTTGTACCTACAGACTACTATTATGTAACACTGTTACCTGTTAAAAACCCTTTGTTTTTGTTTTATTGAAATTTTAATCGGTTAAAAAACTTTACATAACTACCTGTTACACAGTACAAATGTATAGGTCCAGTATTTTTCTTTTAATTTAATACGTAGCACTTACCGAAAAAGTAACAGCTGTTGCTAAGTCATAAAAAATCATGTAGTAGCTAAGTCATAATAATTATGGTAATCACAAGACACTCACTCACAAGAACTCACAAGCTCTGGGGGATTACCATAACAGAATGCAATTACAAAAACAACAATGTCAATGCAAATATTATACAACACAAACTCGAAAAAAAAACGGGTTGTTATCTCACTACCTGCTACCCGGTACTACAAAAGGGCCGACTTTAGAAATTTTACACAAGCTTGTTGTAAGTTCTGAGAAGTAGTATCTTTTTTTTTATTCTATTTAATGATTGTTCTTCTCAGTAAAAGCGTTCACAGATGTTAAAATAGGTTTGGTATATTTAAGTAAAACAAGATAATAAAACGGGTGGTCAAACGGCTAAAATCTGATTTTGTTTTTTTTTTTCAAATTGTTCCGAATATGTACTTGATGTAAATTAAAATTTAGAATTGTAATTACATTTGTCAATTAAAAAATATATAAAATTAGCTATCTGTCACAAAACGAATTCTCTATAGAATTAAATTCTTGAATGTTCGAAAAAGTGTCACATGCTTTTTAATCTCTTATTATGAAGTATTTAGTGAAAATTGGCTATTTTAATAAGCATAATAATAATGGTAAAAACAAAATAAAACCCCATCCTTGTAACATACTTCTTTATATTAAAATAAAGGATCAAGTTAGAAATAGTGAGATGAGTTCGCGGCCACCCTGGACGCAAACAGACTCGTATTATTGATATACCAGTTCGCGTCCACCTCATTCTAACTCTAAAAAACAAAGTAATCAATCAAAATCATCAATAGTTTTATTCTTTTAATCATTTTCAAGGCCTAGGAATAAACACAATCTTTAATTAAATTCAAAACATTGAAAAAATACGTTTGAAACGCGCGCCGGTTCACTTTTTTTTTACTAAAATTATAGCTATTTACACAACTTTTTTGTATAGCTAAGATTCATTATTTTTTTTAAAAAAGAAAAAAATATGTTAACAGTTCTTTTGTCTTGGTACATGTGTTACTAATATATTGTATTATAGGCAGAAACGACCTTTCATTTCCCTAGTTTGTTAGTAGACTTATTTTTAAGGGTTTTATAAATGGTGTCCGCGGAATGGACGCGAATTGGGGCGTGGACGCAAATAGGCACACAAACCCTACGTACCGTAGGTATCTAGGTTTATGTCGTGGCGCGGGTGACGGGTCATTGAACTTGCGCATTTGAATATGAAATATTATTAATGCTGTAATTAATTTATTTTAAGTGCGATTTTTTTAAATATTTTTTTTACTGATTTAGTTATATATTCAGAAGGTCCAGGTAAAATATCGTGCACTAATTTGAAAAGACCTTATATATACTAGGTTAAAGCCGGACCACCTATTAACAATATGCTGAATCATTGTCAATATACAATCAGAAGATACAGATCTTAACTTTCTTATTTCATATCTTGAAACAATATTTAAAGCCTCTTGGTGCTTAGCATGACAACACTATGTCTATTTTGACTTGCAATAGGCAGATCTTATTGTGATAGTTTAATTCAACAATAAACACCGATAGAAAGAGCCTACTTTGATAACATCTATGTTAAGTTGTTAATTTTAAAAAAAAACAACACAATAAGAAGTGCAATATCAAACATTCAAATTTTTTGAATTAATGAATGTGTGTAAACAGTTACTATTCACTGCTATTTAATAATCTATACATATAATAAATCTGTAGAAAGGTCAATTCTGTACAGTGAAAATATCGAAAAAATAAATAGCAGGGGTGTTACTGGATCGATACCAAACCCAAATACCTGTGATAAAAAAAAATTTTGTCTGTCTTTATGTTCAGGCGTCACGTGAAAACTAATGGTTCGATTTGGATGAAACTTGGTATAATTATACCTTATTATCTTGGGCATAAAATGGGATACTTTTTATCCTGGGAAAATACATAGAAAAAAATACCTTAACTTTTCAGTTTTATCACACGAAGACCGACCGGACGGAGTCGAGGGCGGAAGCTAGTAATAAATATTCATAGAAAATCAACTAAAAAAGAATATGCATAACTGATATTCCAGATCCGTGTCAATGCATACTGCCGTTTTGTGATAGATAACCAATATGGTCAAAAGTTTAAGAGGGTTAAGCAGTAAGTAAACTTACTTAAGCTAGAAATTTTACATCCCAGGCTCAAGGTTATTGGTGAGTACCCTACACTACTCAATAAGCAAGCAATGACATTTCAATTGCAATCATTACTTATTCCTAAAACACACACAGAGCTAACTAATTTTACTACTATTAATTAATAATTCAATGACATGTGAGGCTCAACCTTAGTGTAAGACCCCTCCATTAGGATTCCTTTGCTTTTATGATATGAAAACATATGAAAAATACACAAACCTGAGTTTATCAGTCGTAAGGTCCATTCCGTGGAAGTTGCAGAGTACATTACGTCCCTGAACATCTTCAGCAATGAGACGGAATTTGCGGCAAGACCTGTAAATATGGAAATTGGGTAATATATTAATTTGACCTCTATAAGTGAACATTTGATTCTTTAAATGTTTAAACAAATAATTTAGTGATTAGAAAATAAGTTAAGCTTTTTGGAAAATGAAAAAATCAATTTAAAGAAACTAATAATAGCTTTGGACAGTACTCTTGAGACATTTAAAAATCTTTCTTATTGCAGTACATATTTATCTTCACCTTTCCAATGTGCTATAATATGTATTAGTATTTATTCAAAAAGTGACACTGATAATGCAAATACAGTAGAATCCCGATTATCCGAATCTAGATTATCCGAACATCCCATTATCCGGACTCGCGCCACGGCTCTGGCTGCTGCTTGAAACATTTCAAACCGTGGAACTAGACACATAATTAGTTTAAACGCGCCTCCAAATGTTTACTCTCGCTTTCATTTCTTTGCATGATTGTGTTTGTTATTGCTTGTTTCATTTCCTCTTATAACGTTTAATTGACATCTACAAAACTGGATACAAAATGAAGATAACCGAGGGTATAAAAAATTATGAATCTGACAGTATGCGGTGTAGGAGTATGTACTCGTATATAGAATAATGGACATTAAACAAATTCTGCTACTTTAGTAAAATTTACCTGTGCGATTGAGAAAGAAGATGATAGCTCGCAACTTTGTGTCACGAAAAACCCTAAGAAATAATAAAAAACTTAATTACTCAAAGATAAATAACAAGTTTTTTTAAATTAAAATTGTAAATAACATTGGTACATATTAAAATGTAATTAATTATATGGGAACCACATATATAGTTGTTTTTTATATCGTTTTGTCTAAACGACGTAGGTATATAATATATCAAACTCATTATTTAATATAACTCTTAAATGTCAAATATAGTTTGATTTACCTACGAAATCGATTATCCGGATTTTCGATTATCCAAATTACCATTGGTTCTAATTGATTCAGATAATCGGGATTCTACTGTACATCATATTATATAAACATGATAGAATGCCTTATAAATATTTGACATACCTACCTATCTATAATTTTAAAATATATTCACCAAATAAAAACCTTTAAATGGTAGGTATATTGTGAAAAATTTTTCTTTCTAGCTTTAGTAAGAAAAAAAATCCATTTAAAGATCAAAAACTAGAAGTAATATTGTTTTTAATTAGTTAAAAATAGCACCAAAGCTAGCTTGTCCACGGACAAAGGCTGGTGTCAGTACTTTTGATGTGTCTGTTGCCTCATAACACAACTAAGAATGCATGGACCAATAATTTCATTGCTGGTTTTCTATTAGAAAGCTGATATGATCAAGAATGTACTTCTGCATTGCTTGTAAGTTTTATAATGGGGTTGTTATGCTTTTGATTTTAGTGTTATTAGTTGTCAGTGTAGTGTAGTTACAAATTTCATACAAACTCATCCCCTAATAAAATTAAATATGTATAAATTTTTACAAATTTATTTATTTTTTTACTATTTTTTTTTACAATACAATAAAAAAAACTTATATTTGAACTCAGATATTTAGATAAATGAACATCAATTTTTATCAAAAAGGGATCAGCCGTTTAGCCGTGAAAGAGTAACAGACAGACTTTCACATATTTTATAAGTCGGCAACTTTTTTAAATGTAGAGTGAAATACTAACAACCGAGGGCACCACTATGCCAACCTTGGCTTTACCTATAAAATATGAATATAAATTGTTTTGCAAAATAACAATAGCATGTGAGTTTTTATTTGATTAATAGTAAGTTTAAATCAGCATCTTTAAAAAAAAATATTTGGATAATATGGACCCAAGCACAATAGCGCCCTCTTTAATGTAAAATGAACGTATCTGAATTGATTTCAATGAGTTGAGTTATGAAAAACAGAAAAATGTATTTTACCTCTCTGCATCAGTATCAGCTTGCAGATCCGCTAAGGAGACCTCAAAAACACGTCCCTTCAACCCCTCCGAGGCAATTTTCGTACCCTACAACAAACTATAAATATTTATAACAAATACAATAACAGTTATAATTTTCTGAGTGAAATCTACATTCAGCGGTAAATCAAAAGGGAACAATGATTTTCATCAGATATGTGTCATTGCGAGCTAGGTGGATCATCATTTAATGAGGTTTTCAAATGACATAAAAAATAATAAATATATAAATAAACCAATCAAATACCTACTATTTTTGGTAAAGCTTTACTTGATAATACAACCACTGTTTGTAGTATTTGTTAAACGGCCTGCCTTAATACCATAATGCACTCCACAGGGTTACAAATATTTATGAAGAGGATAGACTTCATTGTTCGTTTGCATCAAATACATACCGAAACAGCTATTAGAACCGAGACTGATTGGAAAAAAATTCGTTCTTTTACCAATACAGTACTACTTTTACCCTGACGAATTAGGGATATTAAAAAAGAAAAAAGTGCATAAGCGACGGGCCACTAGTACAACTGAATTGAAGGGATAAAAACAATAAAAAATTAACACGTGGAGTCCATTATTAATAAATATTGATAGCTGTTATTACTGACGGTTTGAACTAGTCATTAGAGATCTAAACATGCGGTTCCTAACCATAATACATTAAAATGGATATCATACCTGGGTACGGTTGACAAGGGTGGTTCCCACCTGTCTCTTGGTGAACATGGAAGGAGCCTTAACATCATACCAATCTTTACGTGTGAAGGGATCGACACTGAAATATAAAACCAAAGTGTAAATAACCTCACTTACCATTTCACATAAAATGTATAAAACATGGTTAATAAAACTTGATATTGAGGAAAATATTGTAGCAAGCTCCCGAAAACATACATATAACTAAGTTTGTTAACTTCCATATCAAATACACATGAAAACTAGAGTAATTTTAGATTTAAATCGACACGAGACACTATCTTTAATCCGAGAATATTTCTAACATCACAATTAACAATATTCTTTTTATGCATATTTAAGGAAGCGAGTATATTAAATTGTATAAAACAGAGCTTCTTTTTAACTTACATCTTCTTTTTAACACCCTTTTTACCGCCTTTCGACAGGCCTTTATTTTTACCGACCGCCATGATTAAACTCAAACTTGAGAAAGGCAAATTTTTGTTTATGGCTAGTGTAACTTGACGGTTGTCAAAATTGACACCAGCAGAGATTTTACAAGATTGCCATAATTAAACTTTGAAAGTCACCAATCTCTCAAGGAATATAAACCATAAATAATTGTTCGTATGTTCACTTCAATAAATTAATTTAAATTAAGAATCAGACCGCTTTACTAATAAATTTTTTTTATACACGCATTTAAAAAATAAGTAGTTATACAGCGTTTTAAAAATGTATAAGATTCACACCACGCTTACACAGTATCCTTACTAATAAACTTAAGTATAATATTAAACTTACGTATTCACGTATTATAATAGTATTAAGTTATAACTCTTGTCAATCTCAAATCTGTTTAACGTGTAAAGAAATATTTTTTAAAAATGTGTTATTAATTACTTATTATCTAGTTATTACTAGCAAATGTTAAAATAATATTTGTTTTGTGTTGTTCTCATCAAAAACATTTTTTCCTGTATTTCTTTATCGTGACCTAATTTTAGAACGCTAGTAATGACATATCAATATCGTTAAACGGATGTGTCATTATGTGAAAATTTGCATTGACTTCTAAATATATGGAGATGAAATGCCTACGAAGAAAACCTGCCATAAAAACAAAATTTAATTAAAATAACAATAATTAATTTAATTAAAGTATGGCTGTTCAGTAAAAGTAGTGTATCGGTAACGATACATGATCTGTTAGTGCTGATCGACAGTTAAGTTTAGGTAAATAGGTAAGAATTATTTACTTACTGATTGAAAATGCTAATATCAATTTGTTTGCTTTCTTAGTTGTTACTCATTTGTCTTATAAATAGAGAAACGTTATAAAACGAATGAAAGAATATTTACTTACTTTTGACCAACATATTTTTTCACAATGTGGGGTGCAGATATTATGTTTATATTTATATAAGTTAAATAACTCTATATTTCTTACAAGGCTCATAATTATTACAACAAATGTGATTAGTGATATACGTTCAAATCCCTTTTTTTCCTTAAAGTAAGCACTCGAACGATTTTTTATTAAGATAGAAAGTGATTGATATTTACAATGCCACAGGTATCCATTTATATCTTGTCCAAATATTATTAGTGGGCAACGTAAAACGAAATATCGTCATTTTTTAATAGCTGGTCATTATAAAATTTAAAACAAAACATTACTTACCTACTTGGCAAGCAAGAGAAGTTAAGATGTCACTTTAAATTGATGCGAAAATGAGCATAGACAAAAATGTCATTATCTTTATCGTCAAACGTAATAACAACATTTATAACTAAGAGACAAACAGCATAGAATGTTATACCCACCAAAACATATATGTAAAAAGGAGAGCCAAGTTCAATAAAAAAAAATATGCTTAGCTATGAATTTCGCCTCAAAAAGAATGGAGATCTAACTGAGTGCCAAGTTCTATGCAAAAATCCAAATATGTATTTAATAGAACAAAATAACATTGCTAAAGAGTATTAAACTCTATTTCTTTGCTTTATTCGATACAAATAGCAATTGCTGTTATTTAAGAGGAGTTTAAAAATAGGACACAACAGTCATTTTGGCATAGCAATTTATCATATATTATTTATTTAAAGTTGTTACAATTAATTAAGTTGATTTATTTTTGTACTTAGTACATTCACTCCTCATACTTTTTTATTATTATAAATTTAAATTATATAAAATAAATATTTTGTGTAAAAAAAATTTTTATTAAAGTAAATTCTTATTTTCTTTTATGTCCATAGGTAGGATGAAAAACTTCAAATCAAATTATTCTTCTATAAGTTCTGGTTTTCCCTTGACTTGTTTTGTAATTTAAGTAAAATAAATATATTTTTTAGTTTCTAGGACCCAGTTTTATTAAATACTTAAATCTTTTTTAAAAATGATATTATGATGTTACTTGTCCCCGAAGTTGTGAAATTCCGGACATTTCGATTTTGTTACCACAGCTACCACAACCACCGCAACCACAGCCACAGCCACCACACTACACCACAGCTAGTCAGCAGTTAAACCAAACGGTTCAAATTTTTATTGAAAAAATGGCAATGTTGAAAGTAAATGGTGGCTTTTTTAAAAACTAGCATCAACGTTGTCTCCTTTCGGTGGTATACGAAGGTTTGTGCAATAGGCTGCACCGAAGAAAAAGTCATGGTCAGGTTTGTTAATCTAATAAATCCCACTATAGAACCCATTTTTCTAAATGAATATCATACGAGTATATGTAATTTTCCGACGAATGTTAAGATGCATAGTTTTTTTTTAAGATTTAAAATTGAATTGTAATATTTTTCGAATGAAAGTAGGTATCAATTTGTCACTTCGGTTTCTTTTACTCCAGGTACCTCCCGTGACATATAGACGGACTGACAAAGTAACAAAATCAACAGCATAAAACTTAGTCTATAATGATAATTTAAATACAGTTTATAAAGATAATGGATAAAAAAACCGGGCCCAATGCAATAGTTTTATATTTTAAATTTTTGAAGATGTTTAAAAACAACATTCAGTAGTGTCACTATAAAATCTCGTTTGCTGGTCAGGTTTTTGTATGTATTCCATAACGCCAGGACCCTTATTGGGTAGACATCTCTGTCTCGCAACAAGTGCCAAGCATCACGGTTTAAAAAATCTGTTTTACTTCACCCACATTAATTACCCTTTTCACAAAAAAACTCTCCTAGTTCGGAGATCCTTATTAAGCACGCGTGGGACATGCTCCAAGGAAGGGCTTTGCGAATTTTATCTGCAAACAGTGTGACGGAAGAGCAACTTTTTTGCATATCAACCGGACCTTTAACAATATATAGCAGCAACCATCTTGATGCGTAGTGATCTACAACTGTGCGATTCCGAAGACATTTATTACCTCGCACATCTTTGTGGAATCAGTTACAGAGGGCAGTATTTCCAAACAATTATGACTTGGGGACCTGTAAGAAAAGAGCATACTCATTCCTTAAAGGTCGGCAACTCATTTGTGATACTCCTGGTTTTGCGGATGCCCGTGGGCGGCGGTGATCACTTTCCATCAGGTGACCCACTTGCTCGTTTGCCTCCTCTCATATAAAAAAAAGCAAGACTTGGATAGTTACATCCAAATAATAAAAAAATCGCCCATGTCCATTATACAGACGGTTAAAAATAATAACCGTTCCTTGTTTTTTTTACATTTTCTTAAAACACATTAATTGTTAGTTTTACCATTATTTTATGTATTTTTTATTTAAGTATAAAATTGTTATATAAAAACGCAATATAATAAGTTTCAATAGGATTTATAAAAACATGCACATGCTACATATTTTTATCATGAATAAATTATGAGATAAGTTAGTAAATTCAAAATATCCCTAGACAGTGTTGATGTGTTTATTAAGCAGAAATATTTGATCGGACATTTGTTTTTTATTAGTACCTAGTGTACTAATAAAAAACAAATGTCCGACTATAATTAAATACATCTTTGTGAACTAAGCCTTACGATTTTGTTGCCGTCCATTTTGTTACTGTCCCCTTAAAACTGGTAAAAAATCAGATATATTTCCCTTATCCACTAAATTTTATAAGTAAAACTGCGTTTATTGAAATCAAAACACATCTACGATTAGTTAATTAAGTTCTTGAAAGTCTGACTATAATATTTCATTGGATTTTTGGTAACAAACCTGAAAAAAAAGATTTTTTTGAAAGTTTTAGTAATTTTATAAGCTTTACTTCATTTAATGTAGAGAACAAAAGACCATACTGTTTCTAAACATATTATATTGGACTTGGAAAACCTACCATAGTTTCATTTATTTTAGAGATTGATTATAGTAACAAAACTGACCAATTTATCACACTTGTTATTTTATTTATATTTTTTTCCATTAATTAATATAACTAATAAAATCCAAAGTAATATTTCTAAATCTAGAAAAGATTTACTTTCGAATCCCACAAAAATATTACAATACATTGATATGAAATTTTAAAGCTTAATTTTTGACAGTTGTGCCCAACTTTTGAAACTTCTCTTAGACATGCGTAGGTGTTAACTCGTATTCGCCCGTTTATTTGAAGATATTACGTTACCGTGCCGTTTCGTCCTGCAGTCACCAAAGATCACGATATCATTAATGTAAGTAGAGCACTAAAGTTTCGTATGACTACTGCTAAAGGGTCCACTTTCCATAACTGACGATTTTAAAGTCGTGTTACAACTCTGATTTTGAAGTGAAACTTCTTTATAGGGGTTGGAAAAAAATTTAGTGTAACATTTTTTCGTTACGCGTCACATTTTTCCATTACGCGCCATCTTTGTTCTTATTCCTACCACATACCATATACTTTCTCCAGCAGAGTAGGGATTGGCAATAAACTTTATTTAACCAATTTCTGTAAAGTTGCATATAGTAAATTATTTTTTGAAAAATAACGTTATAAAGAAGTTTCACTTCTTCACTTCTTACGAGTGTACGCTAGTACACGAACACATTTTTTTTGTTCTATTCTTTGGCACTGAGTAACAGAAATCCGCCAATTCAATCCAGTCCGTCCCGCTTCAGTGTATTTTGCAATCCGACATTATTCGCCCTGCTTAGATGTGCGCTATCCTTAAAGCTGCAAAAAAAAACGACTTCAATTTCATTGCGGTTTGCAAATATTGAATTATTCAAGCAAAATTGTTGTTGAGTTATGGCTAATATGTTATATAACTATTATATATTAAAATATAATACAAAATAATTACTTTATTTTAATTTTATCTCATCTGCCATAAACTAGAGCAATTTCTAAATATATCTACCCAGGAGAACAAACGGTAAAACAAAATTAATGCAGTTTACGTTGATATGTAAGTTATATAATAAATATATATTTTTTAAATATACAACTGCACTGATTTCCTGAAATCCCTGAGAAAAGAAGCGAACAAAACTTGACACAAGTAAACAACTTAAAAAACTTAACAAACTAATTGGTAACGAAATGTGGGCTACATTAATAACGAACACTAACAAACGTTGATGTCGGAGATAGGCTGAACTCACATTTAGCTCGCAAACTAATAGATGTTTTCTCCCCGCACGTCATTAACGTTCCGCTGATGCCCATGTTTTGTTATTGTGACGCGGATCGCCTCGTGATCAGAGTGGACTATAAATTTAGCTTGATCCCTTACATTTTTCTTCCAACGCATATGTATAGTACATCCCGTTAGAGGAATTGCTTGGTGCGTTGTATACCCTTCCAAGTGTTATCGTGAACGGGTGACCGTTATAGGAGTAACGTTACTAATATATTGCACTCCTAGCGTCCATCGAACATGACATAGTTGAGCTTTTACGAAAATTAGAAGTAACAAATGAAAAGTTTGGGACTTCTAACAACCACTTGAAGAACAACTTAATAGTGATGTGTCGCTCGAGTTGGGTGACACCACAGTTTAAGATCGTTGAAAGTTTTAGAAATCTACGGTTCAGGGTTTTTTTCAGGGTCCAGTATCAGGTCTTACCCCCTGGATGTGGGTAACGGTGCATTGTTGTGGCTAAGAGTGCAATGTCTCGCCTAGATAAGGTATGGAACGCCAAAGGACGGCAACATCTCGATTCCCATAAATGATGGTGGTACGTAACTTGGTAATTAATAATAGATAATCGTTATGAAACGGGGAGATAGATTCACAGAAAAGATGATCATTATTGAATTGACGCATTTGGTGTTGAGAATGAACGATTTGCTTTTTATGAACAGAACTACGTACCAGTGTGTGTCGATTCTTAAAAAACTTTACATAAAATCTAGGTTTTTCACCCCTTCTATGAGTAGGACTATTGAATTTTTTGGTCATATTACAAGAAGAGATACAGACAATATGCAAAAACTGAAATGATCACCGGAAATGTTAAGGGCAGCCACGTGGTTATAGCCCGATAACATAAAGAGTGACCAACGACTGCACAATTCTCTGCCACGTTGCCAAAGAAAAGAGTGAAATAGAAAAAAATGCCATCAAAAGATCTTTATTTAAGAGTCCTGCGACTGTACGGACATCGTCATAACACTGACGGCAAGTACTTAAGAATATCTACTGTATTCTGTGGCAAGTATTTTACGTGTGCTAGCAGCTGAACAGACGCGTTAGGTTAGCGTATCTTTTATATATTATTACTTTACTTGTTGTTCTGCATGCTACTCTTTTTAAACCTGTGAATATGTCAAATGATTGCGATAACATCGCGTTACATGGGCGTGTAAGGCGCATCAACGGAAGGGTCGTGGTGTCGAAATTATTTGTTTGTGGTATGGAGGAGCTTTCAGCACTAAGGAGGCTACTCAGGAAGAAAATAGTTCCTTTACCTGTTTTTCAGCTTTTAGTATCAGCGATAAATATATCGGTCGTTTTGTTGATGAACATATCGGTAGATGAAAAATAAATGTAAATTTCAAAGCAAATGAAACAAAAATAAATATTTTATGTTTTATTTATGAGGATTTAGTTTCAATTCAGAAAAATATTTTCTTTAAGTATAAAAATAAATGTCTTTTTCTCTACTTAAATAGACATGTTTTAGTCTAACATAAATAACTCTAACTTAAAACCTTCCATGTTTTGTATTTTTAGTATATTATTAAGTAATAAGGAATACCTACCTATATTTAAAAAGAAAACAACTGCACATATTTTACAAGCATAATACGACAAGGCATACAATTAACTATGACATTGTCGTTTTCATTGTATTATCTACTATTAATAATTATTTGTACACATAATATTACCATTCAGATTTTTTTAAATAGAAATTTTATTCTAAACAATTTTCACAGCATTATTTCTATGACTACTTGAAAAGGGTCTGTCAAGTTAGAAACAAGTCAATTTATTATTAGTTAAGTGTACTCACTTGAATTTCATGTTCTTCATATTTTTAAATGAATGTTTTACCAAGCGCCGACGATGGAAAATATCAAATATTTCATGTTCTTGTTCAATTTCAATAATTATATTAATCAAACATATTTTGAGAAACACATTTAACATCAAAATCGTCGAATGGAATTTATTGAGTAAACGTCTTATATTATTATTATATCAACACAGCTTCCTTATATTGATTAGTCGCAACTAATTTACGCGGATTTCAATAACCTATCTGCATTTACGGATTTTATCTAACTAAATAATATCTTATCTGATACTAGCAGCCTGTCGCAGCTTCGGATGAGTGGACAAACTTCTATGTTATTTATCTATAGATGATTATTATTATTATTATACATATAAACCTTTCACTTGAATCACTCTGTATGTCAAAAATGCATCATAGTCCTTTGCGTAGACTTAAAGATCTAAACATATATAGCGAAAAACAGCGGAAACCAACTTCGTTTTATATTATGTAGTGACATGTTATTGAAATTGGACGCTCGACAAAGCTAAAGCTAATTATTTCTTTTTGTATTTATTTCTGGCTATTTTTTTGAAAAGAGCATCGTAAAATATACTCAGCACCTCCTATTTTATACTAATAGAAACTACTCATTTAATGACAACATTTATTACACATGATAAAATAAATGACTTAGTAGCGTTTGTTTGTCTTTCTGTGTAAATTCCATACGATTTTCACCAGCAGCTACAATGATTTCCAACAAAGTTTGCAATAAGTAGATAAGGTTTTAAATTTAAGCCCACTTGGCGCTATCACAGAAAACGCTGCAAAAACTGTATTAGTGACACTAAAACAATGTATAGGGAGATTATTTTATTTTTTAGATCTATAAAACGTCCATCCGTTGTACGTCTATTTTTTGAAAACAGATTACTATACATACTCTATCTAACATTTAATGAAATGATAATTGTGGCAATTTTGAAGATGTTTAAACGAATACGGTAGTGAGCTTATTAAATGAAATGTATTAGTTACTATAAATACTACTCTCGTAAATTACTAAAACCAGAAATGGTTTATTTATTAAAACTGTTTTGTGTTAAATTTTGGTTAAAAATACATAAAAATATTGACAATAAAAATGTTCATTATCTCTTAAAAAGCATTTTATACTCTCATAGAATAGAGTAGTTTTATTGAAGCAAGTTTTATTGCGGCTTCTTCAGCCTTTTTAAAGTAAGAAAGAGCTTCTAACAGTATACCTTAACAATTATTATAAAATGACTATAATCATCAGTATCGTTTTAGATGTTGATAGGTGATAGGAAACATCTAAACATCCAAGCTCTTTATTTTTTTTTGTTATAATATCTGTTGTTTTGATTATTTATTATCACTTGGTTATCTATTTACAACATACACTGCATGATTTTTTTTCTTCACAAACAAATAACAACGACTATTAAACCTGGTCAATAACTGTTAAAGCAACAACATGTTACATATGTAACACAGGTCAATTTTAGCAAGTGCATGTATATACATGTCGGTCAGAAGTTAAAGTATATTACATTTACATACGCACTACTTACTTTAACGAAATCTTATTTATCTAGGATATACATAATAAAGTTGATACAAACGATATCGTTTAGGTAGTCTAGGAACATGTTTTGCGTTGTTAGTGACTTATGTATCAAACATAATTCTACTCGGAAAAATGTCGTTTAGTAGGTTGTCCGGAAATAAGGCTCTTAATTTCAAAATTTGAGTGACGGATCTCTGGCATAGTAAGACTTGAGTTTTTATTCTTTTAACTCTTTTAAAATTGAAATAGTAATATCTTTAAATATAAGTTAAGAATTATGATTACCAGCAACAAATACAATACATTTTTAAAATTAAATTCACGATATCAATATTCTAAATTTACATTTTGAGTAAAGTAATAAAATAACCCACAAATTGTCGAAATGGAGATAAAATGGTAATTTTATTTTAGATGATTGTTGAACCATAAACAATGTTTTCATGTTATGTCACTGTCATCGCTGTCATCTTAGTAAAATTGTCATGTTACGTTCAAATTATCGAACGACGATAAATAATAGAATCGGGCAAATTAAGATATGCCTGCAATTAACTTGGAAACCATTTATTCTGTAAAAACGATTTCATTAACTGAGCACACGTAATAAAGTCAACATGATTGTACCTGAGCTATGATACTTATTCGTAAATTCTCGAAATAAATTTTGTAAGAATAAAAAGTCTTTGGTAATTAGTTCTCAGCGGGTATATAAATTCCGCCACATGAATACGGAATTTCGCTACGAAATACATTATTGAAATGTATTAAAATTTCCATTTCGATAAAACTTCGGACGCAGAAAGTCGAAGGACCAATCACACGTGTCAGAAATTGTTTGTACAGAATTGGCATTAACTTTCTATGGGAGGAAATGGGGGATTTCATGAATGAATTCCATATCTATGTGGAACCAAGTTAAGTTATCATTAAATAATAAGTTCGAATTTACATTCAAAATGTTTATACCATCAAATTCTCAGAAAAATATTTTGTTGGCGTAGTAAGTGCGAGAGCCATTGCGTATAGGGCAGGTTTTGAAAGTAGCCTTGTTCAATTTTCTGCTAAGTTCCGTAATTGAGTAAAAAATGAATAAATTTGGTGTGATGACCACATTTCCTGGTCTTAGAATAATTTATAAATTTAGGTTTGTACCAGATTATCCCACTTGTTGTTTGTCAGTAAACTAACTTACAAAAGAAGTAAAATCGCAGTCTCAGATCCGAAATAGACCATTATCATTTTTAGTGCCTGTAGCTGGCGTGTATTTCTTACTTATGAAAAATCTATTTCCTTTATTGCCATTTTTAACATTTTTCCAAATAGTCATACATGTAGAACTAAGTGTATGACAAAACGGAACAAGCCTTTATAACATGAAAAATTCGCGTAGGTATTATACAGAAATGGAAACAAACAGAAAAATTTATTGACGGCTAAAAATTAACTAAAGATGGTATTGGCCCATCCCTAACCTGAATATGGGATGTCGAGTCACTTACAAAAGTATTGACCCGTCGTAAGTAGGTAAATTGTCGAGATTAATAATTAATTGATTTAATGAAATAAATGTTATTGTTTTATCGTAACATTTGTTACAGTAATCTTCTTAACAAACTCACTTGGATAATCTAAGAAATGCATTATTTTATTGATATCAGCTTATAAAATACACTTAATTATTTTAAATTAAATACTATCACGATATTTGAGCTTTTTCATCATTTTCTTCAACAATAGTAAGCACTGCACAGGGTTTCTGTCTTCTCCTTAGCAGCATGAAAAGCAGACAAACAGTTGATACGATTAGTGTAATGATGCAAAAAACTGTGAGGCCAAATTGTGCTGCTGCTGTCGAGTATGTGCCATGATAGACCAAGGACCGAAGGCTGTCGGGTAGTTTTTCCACAGACTGAAATTAATAATAATAAAATAATTTTTTTTATTACCCCCCAAATCGATAAAACCTGCCTGCAAAGTAGCTAAGAATCATCTTGACCTTGAAAAAACCGAATCAAAATCGCTTCATTATTTAAGTTGTTCACAGAAAGGCTCCATTCGTCAGCGATTAAAAATGAAATATATTCAAGCAGTCAATTCATATATTATATTTAGTATCTATATACTATTAAGCTAAAGATACACAGATATCCAGTAAGCTACAGAGCTTATTGAGATTTTGACCTGTGTTGAACCTGATGTTATGTGTAGACCATTTGCCTCACTACCTGACAACCAGCACCTTGAGAAAGACGAGCGTATTGGTAGAAAAGTACTGTGCAGCAACTTGCTTGCTTGGGAGCTGTCTTGGAAGGAGCGTTAATTGATTCTACCGCCATAATGATAATGTCATGTTCTAGTCCAGGGAATCCGCTAGACTCGGACATCAACCCAACGCCCTAGCACAGAACGCCGCACCTATAATATCTATGGTATATCTATTGGAATATACATATTTATATTATCATTAGGAATATGATAAAAATAAATAATAAGTAGTTACCATTTCAATCCAAGCTACAGGCAAAACGAGATCGTGTTCAAGAAAAGATAAGGCGCCAAACGCATTACTTTTTTTTACTTGGATGTTTAGTTGCAAACTGAAAATAAAACAAATAATAAGATTTTTTTTGTACTATTTTAAAAATCATTGTATAATAGTGGGAACTCTCAAATATTAAGTGTGGACAGACTATAATTCAGAAAATTTACAACACTTTATCATTATTCAAATATTTTTGGGGATATTAATGAAAATGGCTACAATTACCTATTCAGTACTCCAAGTAACCTAAAGTACTCTAAGGTTAAACCTGGGGCCCTACCATGAACGCTTTTAACAGTATTATTTCCATCTTGCTAAATGTCCGTCTTTATAAGCAACTTTATGATATACGTCATAAGGTTGTCTTTCTCCGATGACAATTAGAATTATTGAAATAATACTGTTTTAAGAGCTTATGGTAATCCCCCTGGGGGGTTACCATAAGCTCTTATAACAGTATTATTTCAATAATACTTATTGTCATTGGAGAAAGGCAACCTTATGACGTATACCATAAAGTTGATAATAAAGGTGTACATTTAGTAAGATGGAAATAATACTGCTGTAGGCGTTCATGGTAGGGCCCCTGGTATTAAAGTCTTTGTTACGCTGTGATACATATTACAGACTATAATATCAATTGAACTTCACTCTCACTTTAGTCTATGTTTATTAATTAGGTGGCAAAAGTTATGTTAAAGATTCCAACAACTGATATAAGTAAACTGCATAGTTGGAGTGGTACTAGATAGAGTGGAGAGAAGAATAAAGGAAACTTACCTTGATCTACCACTGAGTGCGATACCTAGAGTAGGATGAATGTCAATGTACGATACATGAAGAGTTGAATCCGGATTGAGTCCACTAATTTTCTCACTAACTTTGGGGTCCGCCATGTAGAAGTGGGGAAATGAGGCTAATGCTGGTGCACCTGAAAAAATTACAAAAATATATAAGTACATAATTTAAAAGTATATTCACGTCAATATCCCCGAAGATGTAGGCAGAGGCAAAACCAGGGCACCCACGACTAGCCGAAGACACTAAGTCCCACAATGTGGTGGAATCGCCAATACATATCAGACCCCGACTACTTATATCATATTTGCTATTAAAAACATTTTTAATAGCAAATTGGAAACACCAAATTTTCTTTTTGTTACCCGACCCGGGAATTGAGCCAAGTCCAACACCCCGACCGTATCGGATCGAGCACAGAGGCGATACATAATTTAAGTGTACCTAGTGAAAATGTAAAATCAACTTTAATTTTATTACTACATCATCGATCCCAAAATTAATTATTATGTCTGTAAGGCACTTGTTGGGTCTTTGTAAAATTACTTAATGCGGGACCACCTGTAAATTTTTACCTATGAACCATCGAAAAGGACCATCAAAATCAATTTGCTATTGACGGAGTATTTGCGTAACAGAAATACATTGTACCTACGAATCAATGGCAGTATTTTTAGATGTTTTTTTGTACTTTTAAATACTTGATCAGCACCTAAAATTTATTTTTACATTTAACAATCTAGGTTAAATTTAAGATTTAAATGATAATGTATTATGTCACAAACGTCGATATGAAAAGCGGATAAAACTGCTGGGAACATTACATTCACTCTTTTTTTGTTTTAACATCTTACTGCCAAAGTCTTTTGAACTTTGATGTCAGGATTGTAGTATGCATGTTAAGAAAGTTGGATTTCTCTCTCAGAAGTTTTCTTATCCACATCACATAGTAGCTACAGCAACATTGATAAGACCACGAGCGGGACAAATGCCAAAGTCCATCTATTATGAGATAGACTTTGGCACTTGTCCCACTCGTGTCCGTTCTGCGCATTCGTTCTCGGGATCGTATGAGTGATCGTCGAAAACATGTAATGGCATTCCATAATTCTTTTATTTGTTGTCTTACCCATAGCACATACAGTTACGTTGATGAGGCCACGAGCGGGACAAGTGCCAGAGTCTACCTCACAATAGCACTGGTTCGCGGGGTTGTGCGTAGGGTCGTCAAACACATTTGTTGGCATTTCATATCTCAGAAGTTGAATACCGTCACCCATCTGAAATAATAATATTACAATTAAATTCAAAACAAGTTAGCAATGCTAAGAACAGATTGTTTTAAAATATTCGTTTCTTTAAACAACAGTAACTTTTTTACTTTAGACAATATTTTGATGGTTATCATCAGAATTTTAGTACCATCTAGGTTCAGTGTCTATATCGAGATAAGCTTAACTTTATTAAACACGAAAGGAATATACATCATAAATGTCTATAATAAGTTACTGCCGGTCAGTCCGTTTTCATTATTAGTTAAACTGTATATACGAGCATAAAGGCCTTAGATACTAATAAAAAAGAGGTTACACACACGTTTAGCAAGTCAACAGTTAAATATAGGATGTGTGTGGTTGACAAAAAACTTACGCAGCATCACCACCAATAAGCTTGTATGGACCTTTTACGACTCGTGTAAACATCATTTGTGTAGTATTTTTTATTAGTAACATTTTTCTTACACGTTGTTTATACATCTTGTCTAAACTAGGGTGAATTTTTGACGTTGAATAAATTTAAAGAAGTTTCCCACTGAAATTTCAAAATTCAAGAACCAACGATCGAAAAACAAAAATTTCGTGCATTGAATGCCACAAAAAACGTTAGCAATAACCATATCACTGATTTTTTATGCGAAAGTTCAGCGAAGAAGCACACGGTTCTTCTGATGTTAAAAGAAAAGCGTGGCCTATAAACACCATAAGATGTTACAGGTGCCTTGCCATAAGGCCGGAATGGAAAGCCTATTGCGCAAGGCTACCAGTACCCTGCCCACCAGAGCGGAACGTGACAGTCATTATGGTGGAAGGAATAGGTAATTAAGTTGATGAGTAGGACCTGGGCAAGTTGCTGCACAGCACTTTTTAGGTTATAAAAAGTGAGCACGGCTTTATTTTAACCTGAGCTCGCTTTTCATAAGCTGCCTGGTAGAGAGACAGGTCAATTACATTTAGCAACCTCAAAAAATATAGGGAAAAAATTGTTGTCTATCAAAATTGTGACATTAAAAGCTAATGTTTTTGCTTTACTTATTATAGTCGTTTAAGTTTTAGCTTTGATGATGCTGTATATAAGCGAAACCGGTAGGTTATTTACAAAATAATTAATCATAAGTAATGCGTAAAACAGTACACGTGTTTCTTTATTTAAAAAAATATGAATATTTGGTAGTTTTACCAAATGCCGACGTTTAAAAATATCAAATATGTTATTATAAGTATTATTATTACTTGGCTTCATTCCAATAGAGCTTTCAAATGTAGTCAGAAGTAAAGCCAGATTTAAGTAGTATGTACTTATATATTGTTATATTACGGTACAGAAAGTTAGGGTGTTGGCCACCCCATTCGACTTCTTATGTAGGTAACTTCTTAGGCTACATAGAGTAATGAATGGTGCAACTTGAGTACTATCTTAACAACCACTAAAGGTATCAATAAGTGATTAATGTTTTAATTATCTGCGGGGCTAGTCAGTATCTTTTTAGTGATGATCACTGGTTAAGGTGTACCTTCCACAAATAGCTGTCAAATGACGTGTTTTGCATATTTTGCCATCTCTATTGTAATTCGGTTGGCTACAAGAGATAACAAATATAAAACACGTCATTTGACAGCTATTGGATGTACACTTTGTCTAGTGATCGTCACTAAAAAGATACGGAATCAGCCCCCAGGACCTGTCTAGCGATCATCACTAAAAAAACTAGTAATAGAAGTCGTGTTTTTAACTTTTCGATAGAAGTAGCTACTGAAAATTTTTCAATGGACATAGTAAAATTAAGTCAAATATTAATTAATAAGTATTGCACACGTGTGTCCATGAGACGTGCCAGAGTGAGTGTGAATTAAAAACTTATAACACTACTTAGTCATTTTTTAATATTGTCGAAAAATGGACATGACCGCTAACAAATTCGTGTACTTAATACTTATTTCTAAACTACTGGCACGCTATGATAACCGGTTTGACATATTACAATAGTGATGTGAATGTCAATTTAGAATCGAAATTATGTATCAAATGCGAGCAAAGCTAAAGTAACTGCCCATAAAGGAAAATGTGAGTCAAATTTACAAGTTTTCGTATTTAAGACACGCTTATTAAAGTTTTAATAAAACGAAAGTACAAATGGTTTGTTATGTAATACTAATATCACAACGGCCATCTTCGCGTGCCCCTAGTATTGAATATTGTAACTATAAAGTCTATGTCATGTTACTACTGGAGGTTACACTCCTAAACTAAGACGACGTTATTTCCAAATACTGCTGACTCACTCGAATGTACTGACTCTCTTTCGTTTTGACTTTAATATTTGACATCACAAACTTTCAGAATGAAAGGTCAGTAAATGAAAAGTCGGTAGTAAGTACAGTAGTGGAAGTAAGCAATATTTAGAAATGACTGTTAGAACTGTATAGGTACTCCAATAGCTTTATGGTTATAACATGTCTGACATCATAGCTGTAGACACTTATGTTTTGATTACACATCAAGGCTGTTTGACGTTGAGAACGTCATTTTGTAGTTTAAGTCATGATTTTATTTACCTCGACATCTTTGACGTACTTGTAAGGTAGTCTTCGACATAAGTTAGGAAAGAACACCTGTAGAGTTTTCTGCTTGTCAAGCAATGATGGCGGGAAAATGGAGCCATCTGACGCGTGGATACTGTGAACAGGACATAAATTATTTATACTTTTAAATAGGTAAATAGACTTCTCATATATGTTTAATTTATTATTGTAAAATATCATTAGATATAATAAAACTAAGTTGATATAATGTGCGTGCCGATAAAACTTAAAAAGGATTCCCGATACAATAAAGGGACTTATATAGTGCAATAGCCCTTTATCCCCCCTCGAACAAGAAAGTTCCCGTTTTAAATTAAAGGGCGTATTTTTAAAGATATAAGAGCTTTTCCAATTCCTCAACTTGAAAATTAAGTGAAGTAGTGGCGCCATCTGTTGTCGATTAGTTGAACTCCATTCAGAACAATGATTATTTGAGTTGCGTTTTGAAAGGCGCTGCGAGCAATTACATACAGCATGTGTAGCTCTGTGAGTACTATTGTTCTGTGGTGTGTGGTATTCCAATTTTAACAAAGTCTTAAATTACATTTGTTTCTATAATGAAGTTGTTAAATTTTGTGTATTTATACAGCATTGGGTAGCTTCTATTTTGGAATTGAAGCGAGATAAGTTTAGTTATTCAAATTGTTAATTATTAATTCTGAAAATATTTTAAAATTTAAGCTTTCAAATTTCGCGGCCTTACTACTTATGCTATAGCTGCAGAACTTATTGTTACGGTTAAAGTTAGCGTTACACCCAAAGTAATTATTCCTCGCGGACGAAGTCGCGGTCGGAAGCTAGTTATAAAATAAATTAATGTAAAATATTTTATAGGTAAGTAATATGTTTAATCGATGTAAATTTCCCGTTTTGTCTGTGGAATTCAAATAGAAAGGTACCTAATTGTCAGTTTTGGTGTCATCAATAGAGATGATCACAGTGTTTTCGTAACTATTGAAATTCTGATGCTAACCCCATTAATATATTCTACCAAAAACTAAAAAAAAAACAGTTTTAAATAAAATGTAGGTTTTTATATTTATGTAATAAATAACATTTAAATTCAAAATGTTCAATAACATCTGCCAAAACTTCTTGTAATGTAGCTAAAAAAACCAATCAGAATACGTCATCTTAAAAAAACCCATTGAAGTCGGTTTATCCGTTCAAAAGTTATGATGCCACAGACATATACGCGCACACACACTCAAACATACGTCATTGTCATCATCGTCATTTTATTGTTTTTAGTTAAAGTGATTGGGCGTGTTCGGCCGAAGTAAGTACTTACAAAATTTTGTAAGTCACTTACTATGCTTACAAAATTTTCGGCCGGGACACAAAATAAGTGCTAACGCAGTAAGTATGGCTTAATATACGACGCCATTTTGCTTATTGTTTATGTACGGGATATGACATAAACCGGTGTTTTGTGTTATGTCAAGCCAGTAAGTCTGTCCTCGCCGAAAAGTGCTACAGTCAGCTTGTAAGACTTTAATTTTTTTATGCTTACTGGCTTACTAAGTTTAGTAAGTACTTAATTCGGCCGAACACGCCCATTGTCTGACTGAGTGATTTATGTCAAATCAACACTGACAGTGACAGTTATTTATTAACAATTAGTTTGTATAGTGAACTGTGAAGCCAACTTAAATCTTATTTGCTCAGAAGTCAAAATTAGAGGTACCTAAGCTGTTTTTTTGTGAAACGTCATTTCGGTGTCAGTTTATGAAGTGTTAGCATCGAAAATCAAATTCACGCAAAAATTTTTTAAATATTTTGTAAACAAAATTCTCGATCAGAAATATTAAATGTCACGCTAGCGATGCTGTTTATTGAACTGTTATGTTAGTCACCCTATAAGTACGTTTGAATCTGCTGACGCGGTACCAACGGGAAAGGCCAAAGAAAAAGAATCGGATAGGTAGAACATTCGATTAAGATTTTTTATTGTTGTATAAATTGTGAAAATCAATTATTTTTTGGGTGGCATTTGACTAATGGCAGATGCCACTAATTCCCGTGTCAAAAATAATAAATAAAAAATACATAAAACATTCAAATTTAAAAGTAAAAACAAAGAGAAATTGGCTAACTTTGAACATTTTGGCAATGTTTTGATGTTACAATCTAATATGTTATCAATTACAAGTATATTTTGTTGACTGAATAGTGATCTTTTGGGTTGGTTTATTTGGCAAACTTAACAAATTTAAAGAAAAAACAACCAAACTGCCTTTAATTTCCCCCTAAACTCATATTCAATGTTATCACGCATTTTTTGAATTTTTGAATATGAATTTTGCCTGGATATAAAAACCTTAATCATTCAAATATTTTAAGTATTGGTAACATTGTATGACGTTTGTTTAAATATGATAAAAACCTTAGAGTAAAATGGCATTTATTTGACATAGTACATTCTCTTAATAGATAGCTCAGTCTTGCCATTTGAATCGATGTAGCCAATTTGATGGAAAAAAATAAATTTTATAGTTATTTATTAAACACAATAAACTTAGAAAGTAGTGTTTAACACAATAAATTGTACATTTACTAGGCTATCGTATGAGATCAAAATCTTAAACTTTAATAAAAAATCTCTAACCAATTTTTCTTTTTGAAAAAGTCATTCACCCCATTCTGTAAACAAAATGTCATCGTCAATATAAATATGGCCGCCTTTTCTTGATATTTGTTGTTTTTTAAGGATACTAATTATGTTACACTCATCAATTCGACATACTTCATAATTGGAAGGGCAAGACGGGTGGTCTATATATTCATTCAGGCAGTTTTTAAGCCTGAAAATAGCCCGATTTTTTTACCAGGGGCCCTACCATGAACGCTTATAGCAGTATTATTTCCATCTTGATAAATGTTCGGTTTTATAAGCAACTTTATGGCATACGTCATAAGGTTGTCTTTCTCCGATGACATTTAGTATTATTGAAATAACACTGTTTTAAGAGCTTATGGTAACCCCCCTGAACTGAGTTACACTATAATCATATTCAATGTTACCCAATGTAATATTTTTTATGACCCGGGTAACTTTAAACCATTCAAAGGTACCTAAACTACTTCGATTTTAATCATCTTCGAAACTTTATCAATTTTACACAATTTTTACCATTAAATACAGATGACCAATTTGAAAAAAAATAATAATTAGGCTACATGTTAATAAAATGTAACTGGACAACTCACACAAATTGAATCTAATCCCAAAGTAAGCAAATTATATGCTTGTGTCATGGGTGTTAGTCAATGATACTAATACATAGAAATACTTAAATAGATACCTGAATAAATTTAATAAACACCCAGACCCGGAAATGCAAACATCTAAATGTTACACATAAACATCAAAGTATGGTCGATGACATCAAAACATACCTCTTTACAATAAGTTTTATCTACAGCAACAAACACTTGCTAAAACTTCACTAGGGAAAAAGGCGCTATTATACAAATTTTGACATTCACAGTTTACTTTTTTCTTTTATGATTGCTACTTATAATTTTGGCGTTCCGTTTTAAACAACAACGATATTGAAAAACTAAAACATTACAGAAATAAATTCATGAATCTTTTTTTTAATTTTGTTCAAAGTTACCCAAAACGACTGTAAGTACATTTTAAACTTAATATAGGTACCTAAAATACTTGAATTGTGAAATTTCATCAAAATTAGTTTCGCGGTTAGATCATCAGTTCTTTTAATAGTAAGTGTGCTGGAATATTTTTATCAACAAGATATGAGCGTCTGTCACAAGTTCAGAGTTTATCAACCAAAGATAAAGAAACGGCGATCCTATTTTTACAAATAGTTGTTCATAATATATTCTATCTAATGTTATGTTTAACAAAATGCGAAAGTTCTAGAGGCATTTTTGTTAGCCAAAATGACCCACCCCATCATAGCATGTTAGTATACGAGAATGTTTATAATATGGACACAAAACACTTCTGTGATTGGACAATTCTTGTTGCATTTTAACAAATTTCTTCGGATTTGTTGTGAAACTAGTTTATAAATTTTTCAAACGCGAGACAGAACAGACGTCTTGTTTCATACAATACGAGAAGGTATAAGAGCATTTATAGAGAGAGCAATGAAAAACTACATAAATAAACTAACTACCGAGCCGACAGACGTTGTCCACTCTCCTTACAATAACTAACACAACAAAAAACGAGGTAGAAAAAATGATCCGTAAGGCGATAATAAATTTAATTAGGTAGTGGGGCGTGACATTTCGGCTTATGCCCGGTTCCCATAATCAACGAATCGTAATCCGTCAGCTAAACCATTCGTAGTTTGTTCAAAAGATAAAGCCCGGTGAAGTTGTAAAAACCGCGAGGTTGGCAACACAATAGTCATTCAAAAAAAAATTGTTCAAAAGTAACTGAGTGTTACCAAAATTTTCAAAAAATGTTTAGAATTAACAGTCGGAAACGAGCAACCGTTGTTAGTAATCTTACTAAGCGTACAAAATACTACCATCCGTAATCAAAACGACTCGTTTCTTGAATATAGGAACCGGCCATTAGACGATCTCTACTTACCTGTTACACTCTGGACTTCCCCAGTATGAAAGGGTTTCATCTCCGTTGAATTTCTCTAATATATTCATTTTGTCCTTGTCATTTTCTCCCGTGTTAATTGTCATGCGATCGGAGACGGTGCCATTTTTCTGAAAAATATTGTTTTTTATACCTACATATAATTGGAAAATACACCTGACGATCTTCTAATATAAGTAATAAAAATACATACATACATATCTTCACGCCAAGTCCCTTACGGGGTAGGCAGAGAGTATCGAGTGCCAGACCGCACGATCCTGACAAACCTGTCTTGCTTCCTTCGCATTCATTACACTTTTCATACAAACACGCCGGTTTCGGAGACTCTCGACACCACCCTCGGATAATATCCGATTGATCTGATCGTGAAATGTCAGCCTTGGTCTCCCCGGGTACCTACATCCATCCACATTCGCATTGTATATCTGCTTTGTCAATATTTCATCTGTCATTCTTTCCACATGCCCGAACCAGCGGAGCATGCCCTTTCGCATTTTAACACCAACACTTACTTTCAATCCCACTCTTTCTCGGATCTCACTGTTACGAATGCGGTCAGCGAGCGTTACACCACAGATTTTCCGTAGTGCTCTCATTTCGACCGCATTTATCCTACTTTCATGATCTTTCTGACATACCCAACTCTCACTTCCATGCAATAACGTTGGGATAAGCACAGAATTATGCAAAAAAAAATGCAGTAATAAAATAATAAATAAAAAAAAAATAGTTGGAAATATTCGACCAATGACACCAAAGAATGGTAATGATGTTTTACCAGCGATATAATAACATGTTTAGCCCTTTACATGAGCAAATTTACTGTCTATCTAAGAGCTGAAGTACTACAAACTGGAACATGACCGTGTCCAGCATTAACAGTGCGCACCAAATGATTGCTTCTCTTTGGACTCGAGCCTCGTGAGATTTCGGAAGCGTTAGGCGTCCCCGCTAACCCCTTGTTGTGGTAAATGAGGTTCTGATGCAAGGATTAGGTGATAAAGCCTTGTTAAGAACGTTATCAGTGTTTTACTTATACCTGCCACCAAAACTTTAGTACTTGTAATGGATATGTACCTACCAGTTTACTTACCTAGCAAAAGGTTAACTTGACAATGAGGCTACCTTACTTGGCCAAGTATAACATAACAACCTCATTTTGGCTATGAACCATTACCACCCTTTGCGCCTACAGGCGACATGTATTTTTTTGTACTTTAGCTTTGCGTAAACTCGCTTTGCAGACTGCATCAATAAGCTCCTAATTGTTTCCTAAACATCACCGTTATTTAGCTGGTTCCAAGCAAGGTAATAAAAAAAAATTATCTTCACTAGGCAGAGGCACAACCAGGGCACCCACGACTAGCCGAAGATACTAAGTCCCGTAATGTGATAGGTGGCAAGCCTATCGCCAACCGGGCACGTTTCCAATCCCGACCAACATTTTTATTAAATTAGAAAATTGGAAAAATCCAATTTTCTTTTTGTTGCCCGACCCGGGATTCGAACCCGAGACCTCATGTAGTCAAGTCCAACACCCGGACCGCTCGACCACAGAGGCGATAGCAAGCAAGCAAGGTAATATTAAAGCAAAAAAACTCACTGTTACTAAGAGGCCAAATTGTTCGAAGTTAAGTTTTCCCTGAAGGCTGAGGAACGGCTTCGCTGTATTGATAATACTGTCATCATAGCCCCAAAGGAACCTGGAAAATAGAACATTTTATTTTATAAGAGCAACCGATATATTTAATGTTAAAAATTGTTAAAAATAATCTTAGGTTGGAATGAGCAACCATAACAACACAATGGCGAATGCTGACGATATAACCACAGGAAAAGGGAATGCGGTTTTATCAATCCGAACGATCCGATGCAGGACTTTACAAGTTATTCAAAAACATAGGGGTAGTGACAAATACTTAGTAATACAACTATCTATGTTCTTTACACCAATGCCTCTGTCGTTAATTAAAATCCTAGATTTATTTGGTGGCATAGAGAATATACGCCTTTGCACTTGGCCAACAATGCTGTTACCTTAAACTGAGTACATTCCAATATTAAGTACAATAAGTTTTTACCTTTGCACTGGCAACTTCAAAAATGCGTCACTATGATCAGCGAAGTTGAGCGCTGATCGTAGCGGAATCTGCACAAGGAAGTACGGCATCTGTATTGCTCTTGAGATGACCCCCTGGAAATTGAGCAATGTCAGTATAAATAAATGTCTCTGGATAGTCAAATAATTGTTCTAAAGTCTAAACTAAAGTTCGCAAAATAATAATCGCAAAAAAATGGTAAAATTCTCAATCAGAAACACTAAACGTAACACTAGCGACGCTGTTAACTAACCAGATAAGTTGGTCGCACTGTACAAACTCGCACATGAGTACAGTCTCGAAGTTCAGAGCGGTCTATTTCATTTATTACTTAAATTTAAGAACGATGCCAAACAAAACCAATCGCTGCTTAGATGATTGTTTTATGAAGGTATTTATTTTTTGTTATCCATTTATTTGACCGCCTCGTTGGTCGAGTGGCTAGCGTACATGCCTAACTACATCGACGAACCGCGAGGCTCGGGTTCGATTCCGACGGGGGCAGGCATTTTTGTGATGAACATTTAGATGTCTGCATTTCCGGGTCTGGGTGTTTATTAAATCTATTCTGGTATTTATTTAAGTATTTATATGTATTTTGGTATTTATTTAAGTATTTATAAGTATGTATATGTTAATTAAGTATTTATATTTATATGTCTGGTATTTATTTAAGTATTTATATGTATCGTTGACTAACACCCATAACACAAGCATATAATTTGCTTACTTTGTGGTTAGATTCCAGGATATTTATTTATTTATTTATAACTAGCTGCGCCCCGCGGTTTCACCCGCGTAAGTCCCAATCCCGCGTAAACTCCGGGATAAAAAGTAGCCTATATGTTATTCTGGGTCTTCAGCTACCTACATACCAAATTTCATCGTAATCGGCTTTGTAGTTTTTGCGTGAAAGAGTAACAAACATCCATACATCCATACATACAAACTTTCGCATTTATAATATTAATAGGATTATTTGTTTATTTATTTATTTAGCATGCTGTGTTTACATCTAGAAAAGGCAGTTTCGAAAATGTTTATTTCATAAGGATTAATTTAAAATGTATTATAAAAGTTGCATCTCAGTTTTTTAGACCTAATAAACAAGAAAAATATTAGAGTAGTTTGCTCTACCCCTGAAGTCCGGATACAGAGATAAAATAGCCTCAGTCACTTTCGAGCCACCTAATTATCATTACACATTAAAATATACAATAATATTGCACAACTGCGAATGATAGAAAGAAAAATAAACACATTTTTGTATTATCAAAATTGTTTCATGTACTTAAGTAAGGATATACTAATATAAAGCTACAGTTCATTACAATGCTTGTCCCCATCGGAAATCAAACCCTCCTAACTCGTTAGTTATTGTAAATTTATTCAACATTTTGACCTGGTGCAAGGCACCATGCAGTCCTTTATCGATGCCATTTACCTCGTCAGGTCAAAACGTGTTGGGATCAGCTCGACCTTTAACAATTCTTATCATCATTATTACGTCAGTAGTTCTATTCATCACTAACGCTAATAGCGCTTCTTGCCTAGTAGATAGGGTGTAGGTACATTTTATAGATGAAGAAATAGTTCTCTTAATATTAGTTCTCTATTCTTTGGTTACTATGAAGTGTGCATAGGTCCTACGATCTGTCAAGATGTTGGAAATTATCACAAACTGTATCATGACTATGTCTCATTTATACGATGTGTATGAACGAGTTCCACCGGCCATCATGCCGGCGAACTTATAGATCTACTAGCTGCTACCAGCATATTGCTTGCTTGGTAGTTAATATATTTACTGCTTATAGCCCATTAATAAGGACTTTCATACAAACTTTCAACTCCTGTTTAACCCCCTTAGGGGTAGAGTTCCAGAAATGCTGAAATACGTATCTACTAATTTTAATTACTAACCCAAAAATAAAGTTTCATGTTTTCATCTTAAAAAAATGACTGTTTTCTATATAAACTTTCAACTTCTTTTTCACCCCTTTAGTTGTAGAATTTCCGAAATTCCGTTCTTAGCAGGTGTTTACTCAATAAAACGACCCTACTCACCAAATTTCATGGCTGTGACTCGAAAAGTTTTTGCTCGGCGATGACGAATCAGTCAGTCAGGACATGTTATTTTATAAGTATAGAGAGTTATGTAAAGGGTCCATATACGCTAAAATACGTCAGCAGTATAATGTTTTTTTCATGTAAAGCAATCATGGATCTTGGTGACAAAAATACACAAGATTAACATGAATATGCTTTGTAAGACTAGTGTTTCCAAAACACGATTCATTTCACTTTGCTCGATAGAAAAGATCAAAAAGTTAACCCTTTTTTTAAGCAAAACCCAACTGTCTACTTCAATTGTGAAAATATCGACACCAGATTTAACATAAACATAGATAAGTACTATACCTAAAAGACAAGTGTTTCAGTTTTTATACTTTTTTCAAATTATTTTTATAGTGTCATAGATAGTGATTTGTCGCTTAAGGCGTTTACTTTAGAGCGAAACATTTCATAGTAATAATGGAACGGGGGAGTGCAGCGATTGGCTCTTCTGGCTGACTAAGTATGGGGCCTTAACTAGATAACTCACCATAAGAGGCAAATTCGGCACATAGACCTGGTCGAAATGCGCGCCAAAACTTTCATTCGGTAGATACCTAAAGTGGTTTCTCTCTTGGAAGGTGAGCTGGTCACCGTCGAATCGCACATTCACTCTCTCCACTTCTTGTCTGGAAGGAAGAACCTCTGGTATAGTTTTTATTAAGATAAAAAGATAGCGTATAAGATAACAACTGTATAATATCTTAAGGTCAAGTAGGGAGAGAGAACGACCGGGGTAAGAGGTACAATAGACCTTATATTGTAATCTATTGAGTTCTACCTGGTTTCAAAATATGGTTGTTCTGTCGATAAAACGAGTATAACGTATTGTTTTAATACATGCCTTATGACTCGACGTCACTATTACATGCTTACACAAAAAAAATGACAGTTGTAAAATCCGAGAGCTAGGTAACTCAAGTATGTGTGTGCTAAAAGTAGTTAAAAATCCGTTTGTCAATCCATTATAATATATTTATTCATTTCATATTCATGAATATAAATACATTTGCTCGCTAAAGCAATTAAAATAAATTCTTAAATAAAGTTTGTTTCTGGTCCTCCAAGTGATTCTAACACAAAATCTATTAGCAGTAAAATAAGAAAAATCTCATAAATATCTGCTCCAAGGTTTTTTTTTACTGGCCTACTATTTAAAATGTTTCATTCTCGTGCAGCCACTATCTCAACGGTCATCAAATTAGTCTCACTAGGAAACGCTAGCTAGATAATTAAGGTATTGTGTAATAAAACTCACAAAGTTTCATAAAACAACGTAGCGAGGAATACCTTTTTTTAGAAAATAATAATCTGTTTATAGATATTATAATAGTTTATGAGCAGTAACACTATAAACATATAATTACTAACTCCAATTTCATTACAACGCCATCTAGGTAGGCACACAAAAAAATTTGCATCGTTAGATAAAAAAAAATATGAATTAGGTATTACTCAAAATACATTACTCAAAAACCACAACTTGGTACATCACTATCAAATTTATATGAAATCACCTCTGAACTCCGATTATTAAGAAATCCAATTGCTCGAAGTCTCTGAATCGTGAAAAATATATCTCTTATCGGTCGAGGAATTGCTAATTAATAATCAATCGCAGTACAAATGCAAAAAAAGACTAATTTCTGCACCTCGTCGTTAAAGTAGGTCGTGTAGATACACAAAAATGTGCATTTATTTTTAAGTATTAGGATATAACTCTAATTATTGGAATTAAATTTATTCGGGTCCATCAAAAGAATGAACATTCGTTTGTTATTCACACAGTAACTGCTAAACAAACATACAAAACACATACAAACTGAAAATGATAACCTCCTCTTTTTGGAAGAAGATTTAAAATCCAAGCACAGACTATTTAATAATCAAATTTTTGGAGTAGTTAGTAGTTAGGAAATAACGAAATCACGAACTTACAATACACGTCCGTTTTAAGTCGTTTAACATGCTAAAACCCAAAAGGTGTCTTCACTCTTTGGCAAATTTAGGTATTTAGGTAGGAATATAAATACACTGATAAACACTAGTGCTGGGAAATAGTAAACAACGATGCTGTGACTGGTGACAGCAGGCACATTAAAGCGGTAGGGTCAAATTTGGGCACAGTATCTCCAACTTATCTGTTCCGTGGTCAAAATTGGAACTAAACCGCCATCGCCATTTTGTAAACGTCATCCCGATGTTAGTTTCTGAAGTGTGCGCACCGGAATCGAAATTCCCACAACTACTTTTTTCATTATTCCATTAAAATTAGCGTTATTTACTTAATTAAGATACACTAAATAAAAATTAAGATACAATAAAAAGTCACACTAGCGACGATGTTTAGCGATGATATTGGTCGCACTGTATCAACTGCTGTATATCTATATAACATATTATAAAATCGTAAGAAATATACTTGTACAATGAATGTAAATTGTATGATTGGATGAATGTATGAATCAGTACACTTCAGTGTTCAATTAAAATATTAAACTGTCACTTACATTATAAAGACACTTTTTGTTATAACTTGTAACACATTTTTATATAATTGGTTAGCGACCAAGCACCCGTATCAACTGATGATATGATACAACCGTGGCCTATAGGCGCCATAGATGTTACAGGTGCGTCGCTGTCCTGCTGCCGGGATATTTGGCCTATTGTGCGAGTCTACCGGCTAACCTTAACCTTGGAATGGAACACTATTGTCATTATGGCGGCAGGAATAGACGAGGCGTTGGATCCATACACGGGCAAATTGCTGCACCGCACTCTACCACCAGCGAAAAAGCACATTTTTCTCAGGGTACAATAATTAGTCTTAATTTACATAATATCTACCCTAGCGGGGTAGGCAGAGACTACAGTGTGCTAAACGTCATGATGCAGACGTGCCTTACTTCCTTCCTAATCTACTCTATCTATACAAACAAGCCGAGTTGTTATTTCTTAGTATGAAAAGACTACGCACACATAGGTTCACACATAATATTGAAGCGGTGTGTACCAGACAACCAGTCATAGGAAGATATTAGAAGATATTCGAGCAAAAATGTACTTAATACTAATTAAAAAAAACTGTAAAATTATGTTATACGTGTGTCATAAGGACACTAGCACATTTCCGGGTTACATTTAAAATTGAGTTAAACTGTCAAATTTAAGGCGTTTTAACCCTAGTTAGACGCTAACTCAGTGTTAAATATTTAACCCAGGAAAGTGCAAGTGGTCCTTAGGACTTAATTTTTAGCTCCCATCGGAAAAACACGGATTTTATTAAAGTTTGACGTGTCGACGTGTGTGTGTGTCTGTGCTTCATAACTTTTGAACGTATGTACCCATTTGTATGCAGTAAAAGCTGACGTGATCGAGATGGTTCTTAGGTGCATTGCATGCTGGTTATCGAGGTTTATTTTTTTTAAATATTAGCTGTATTTTTAATTCCTGTCAGTTTGTTAACACATCAGTGGAAATCATAAGGGTCACTTTTGACGGGGTTTCCACTAAACAAACTGTAAATCTAAGCCAGGGCTTCTCTAACTTCTCTGCTTTGTGACGCCCTTAGGACGTCCTATTTTTTAAAGATGCCCATTAGTCCACTCAGTGTCTGAGGACCGCCTCCGCTCTCTCACCTCTTGATAAAATATTTACCATTTATAGTACAAGCTTTATTTTTTATGACTCCTCTTAAGTCTTAACCCAGCCCGCACCCTATGGACCAAATATAGCACAAGTCTAGTAACTGGTTCCTAGACTCGGATAACTCACTCGACTAGGTCACGTTGACACGCGACACCCTTGCGACAGCGCCACGAGTCACGACCAGGGCGTCGCGATGCACCGTTTGGGAAGTCCTGACCATGTTTGATCAAAATCGTTCGATTTTTTTTTATGATATTTGAAGGCAAACAAGTCGTCGGATTTCCTGATGGTAAGAAATGCACGCCGCCTAGAGACACCAATGGTGGTAATGGTGCTTTGCCAACCTGAGGCCGGGATGTTAGTCCTCGAGCAAAAGTAAGTTAAACCTAAAATCGGCTACCTTACCCTCCAAACCGAAACACGTCATGACGTTATGGCGGCAGGAATAGGTTAGGCGGTGGTACAAATACGGGCGAGTCGCTGCGAAACCCTACCACCTAGTCAGATGTCACGGTGTTAGTGATGATAAACCTATGCTCGCCTTTACGATCTGCCTGGCAGGAAGGCAGATAGTCTATTCTGCAAAGGAGCCCGGACCAAAACGGGGG
>NJDD01000295.1:86147-98293 GCA_002245505.1 Calephelis nemesis
CCGACGAGGGCGGATCGGTACGCGTCGCCTTCAGGGAACGCCCTAACCCGCTCTGCGGTACTTTTTCGGGCCAGAATTGCAGTCCAATGGACTGGCAGGGATCGCGACATGCACGCTTCTGGCCAATGACCCAATCAAAATTTATTTTTATCAAAAATAAAAACGTTAGTCAGTTTTCGCGCGAGAAATTATGGATATAGGCTATAAATTCGTAAATAATTAAAATTATGCTCGTCGCAAAGTTTTTTCTGCTGTCTCCAAAAAAAATTCAAATGTGTGTAAGCTTCAAGTTTTAAACTTTTTGTTTATAGAAGAGGAGGCAAAACGGCCTATGCTGTGATTGCCGACACCCACGGATACTTTAGACCAAGTATGACATAATTAAGTGCAGTAATACTGCAAAAATCAACTCCAACTATTTCACATAACGATTTGATGATTCTTTTTTCGAAAGACCTTGACCTAAACATTGATGCGGTCCCCAAACTAAGCAAAAAATGTATGCACTATTAAGTATAACTCAAAAACCGATAGTCGGCATGATAAAATTAGTATGGGACCACCACCTATTACCTATTTTTTAAAAATCTTCTGTTATGTTTAAAACCTCATCTTTAAGGTCGTAATTAGTATAAAATGGAGATCGTTACAAATTAATATGGGGCCACCCTTAAAAAAACAAACCCTCCATAACTGGTTGGCTAAAGGCCGAGTAATCGCGTAACAAAAATAAGAAACTGTGGAATTGAGAACATCATCCTTTTTTTGAGTTGGTTAAAGAAAAAGATGCTTTTCGGGAACAACTAGGTAAGACTTTTTAAGTCTCGGCTTGAACACTGTGTACTTAACATAAGATAATTTAGATTACCGTAAGTGTATAAAGTATAAACATTAAGATAGTGTAATCAATTATAATAACAATTAAAAAATTTAATAATAAGTTTTAATAAAAAGGTGAAATGAGATATTTATGATGTAATAACATTAATAATAGTGTCATTAACTGAAAAATCAGACTGCTACGATATTGTAAAAAATGCACTTACTAGACAGACTGGCGCTAAAGTCATTTTAACTTTTTAGGTACAGAAGTTCGTGTGGAGCTCGTTCTGCCTAATGTGTGGTAGGCTTTATTTGTAAACTTTGTAGCTGATATTAAACTGATTAATTTAATACAATTTTACATTTTACTTCAATTTTCTTTTAAAAATGACACAGGCAGCAATTCTGCAGTTAACGAACTAAACTTATTTTCGATTTTTTTATTTTTTTTAATAGGCCTTATTCATTTTACTTAGTAAAACTTGTGATAGGAAATGATGCGTGCTAGCTTTTTCAAATGAAATAAAAATAAAAATTGGAACACTATAGATATGTCAGATTAGCCCGATGTGTCACATTGTGAGTTTAATCAATGTTGTTCGAGAAATAGATAACGTCTGTAGAAACGTGTATCCCACCAAAAACATAAATGTAAAAAAGGAGAGCCAAGTTCAATACAAAAATTATGCTTGGCTGTGAACTCCGCCGCAAAAAGAATGGAAATCTTAATGGGTGCCAAGTTCTATGCAAAATCCAAATACTTATTTATAGGAACAAAATAACATTATGATCACGTATGAAACGCTATTTCTTTGCTTTATTCGATACCTGTAACAAATGCTGTTATTTCAAAATAAGAGATCTAATAGTAGGTTAGATTTAACTTGGCCAAAACGTACGTGTTATAACGTAAACAAAGAATTAAACTGGTTCTCACCGACAGCAGTCGCATTCGCAGGTTGGTGACGTCATGAGTTGTACTAGGTACGACATAATGTGACCGCAAGTAAAGCATATTTGGGGACTGTTTTTAATGAATGTTTGTAAGAGTAAATATTGTAATTTGGCAATAATATTTAAAATGCATTATCATTTAAGCCTTTACTCCCATATACAAAATTTGGCCTTTTTATCACAATAACCCTGCAGAGTTTTCTGACAAAAATAAAAGTTTTTTGTCTCTTTTTATCAATTTCTTTGAATGAAGACAGCGATATCTCAAAACTAGTTCAGTGGGTGCGTAACAAAATGACCACCACTAGGCATCATCATTAGATTAACCCTTAGGTAATAAAATTATTTATTACTTAAGGGTTAGATAGATTTGTGAAATTTGCACAGAGATATATTACATCGCGTATTGAAATTACCAACTCTAACACAGGAGCACCTAATTTTATTACTTTAGGGTTAGATATATTTGTGAAATTGCACCGAGATGTTTATGTCATCATTTAGTTCGACTAAACTCTCCGAAATACACATTCTCACCCGTCACCGACAAAGACATTTGACGAAGACCCTAATCATAGACCAAGTCAGATTTTTCAGTTTCGGTGACGAAGAACTCTTATTCGCCCGGTCGACGTATGTCTATCAAATAACAACATCCCCAATTGACCCACTAAGTAAGTAATCAACAAAAACAATTCGAGTCTCCCGTGAGACAGCCCTTGTAGCTGACGTTGTAGGTAACAGTCCAATCCATCTAAATAATGATGTCATTGGCTGAGCACTCTGCTCGCTCACAAAGTCCGCTGAAGTTGTAAAAACTGCAAGGTTAAAGACACGTTAGCCATTAAAAAAACTTAATATTTTTTGTTGTCCTAATTATTGTCAGGAGAAGATTGATATGAAACAAGTGTTTGTTTTAATTCAATATTCGTTGTAAGACATTTCTGACCTCGCACAACACTTTTGTGGAATCAGTTGCCGAGGGCGGTATTCCCAAACGATCATGACTTAGAAACCTTTAAGAAAAGATACGTACGTACGTACATTTCTTAAAGGTCGGCAACGCATCTGTGATAACACCTGGTGTTGCGGATGTCCGTGGGCGGTGTTGATCACTTTCCATCAGGTGATCCACGTGCTTATTTGTCTCCTCTTGTATAAAAAAATAGGACTGGACAGCATCTGTCGACCTAGCTACCCAAGTAATATTATCTAATGGCGAAATATTTTTATTGGTTTCAAATTCTATCGATTACAAACAAATAAACAAATCAAATGTTTCTAAATACTAAATAGTAAAGATGTAAACGTGACTGATACATAGTAAGGTTAAATGATAATAAATACATAAAAATATATCGGGGTTATAGAGTAAGAAAATAACAACTTATTTATCTGTCCACCCATGTACCAAATTCATACTAATATTACTAATGTGAAAGTATGTTTGTCTATCGCTTTTAAATGCTAAGGCGCTGAAATGATTTTGATATGTACATACGTAGTTTAGATCCGAGTTTAAACACAGGCTTTTTTTAAATCAACTCTGATTTAAAAAAAAAAACTGTCAGGGATAATAATACGGAATGTACCAAATTTGTATGAAAATCGTAACTATTTTGCGCTAACGAATTCGGGGCAAACAGCTAGCTGTTAATACTGACAAAATATTTAAGGCCGGTTTCTACAATCAGCAAACCGTAATCCGTTAGTATAACCTTTAGTTGATTATATAAATTTAATGTAGCGTTGCTCTTAATTACAATAGACAACTAATTACCTTAGTAAATTTTTTTACTATTCGTACAAAAACTACCGTTCTTAGGCAAAATAGCTTCTTTCTTGAATATGAGCATCAATATGGCTTCTTCGTTAACTCGTGAATTGGCAGTTGGTACCTTCCGATTGTAACTACTTATATGTTTCGTAGTGTAACCGCTAGCACGTAATATGAAGTACAGTCTAGTAAAACGGACTGGAACGACTCGCGAGTTTCACACGCGCGACTTAACGAACGAGCCATATTGATTAAATATTTTGTCATGGAGATAGTTAAAAACCGGTAGTTAACCGCTACTTTTTATGCTGTTCAAATTGTTCCCACAGGAGGTAAAAAAAAGTATCTTCACGCCCATATCTCCGAATAGGTAGGCAGAGGCACAACCAGGGCACCCACGACTAGCCGAAGACACTAAGTCCCATAATGTGATAGGTGGCAAACCTATCGCCAACCGGGCATTTCCAATCCCGACCAACATTTTTTTTCCCCACCCGACCGATTTTTTTCCGACCCGGGATTCGAACCCGAGACCTTATGCAGTCAAGTCCAACACCCGGACTGCTAGACCACAGTTGCGACACAGGAGGTAAGATATGAAAATAATTTTAGAGTAGACAAAGCTGCGGGAAATAGCGAGTGTTAGTGTTTTATGTTTAAAGGAGATAAAGTCATTGGAGATATTTGAAACAATTGGGAATATACATTTTATGTTATTAAAAGATAAACAATTTTTATTTTTTTAAACTTTTGAACCCACTTTCTAAATTTATCATAGGTATAGTCATATTGTAATAGGTATAACACCTCCTTCTTCTGTCAAACTCTGCAACGACAAAAGGACTTTTTTTCCTCTATTTCAACGTGTACCCCTTTATAATTTTATTGTATACTAGCTGTTACCAGCGGCTTCGCCCGCGTAGTCTACTAATTTGATATTTAGCTCTCCAACACTGCTCGTTAAAATTTTATGATAAAATGTAGCCTATATCGCTATCCAAAGTTTCATCTATTTTTTTTGTAAATATTAAAATCAATTCAGCAATTTTGCCGTCAAAACTGAACATACACTTTCTCTTTTCTAATTTCACCTCAGATAAATAGTAGGAATACGTTATTGAGTTTACAGTTTTATCTGCACTTCGGCAAATCCTGTTAAATTAAACTGTATAGCAAGTTTATATAAAAATGTACTGTTTATTTTATAAGTTTTTTTTAATTTAAACCACTAACAGATTTTTTTTCGAAATTTTAGAAATATACATATCGTCTCTGAGGTCTAACCGTCCGTCTTCGGAATTACTTCTTGAGATCTTGGGTTCTATTTTCGGTCCGGGCAACAAAAAAAAAACAATAAAAAATTTACTGTTTACTTTTAAAGGTTTTTTTTTTACTTTACGCAAAGAGGTTTACAGGTTTAAGCGTGAAAGCGTAACAGACAGACAGAGTTACTTCCGCATTTATAATATTATCAGGGAAAGTAGGGATTTTTACCCAATTTTGCTACTATGTACCTATAGGTATCATAATTTCTTTGTGTGTTTTTCGTTAATGATAAACTGATGTACGCGGTTCATTGTTATGGACTGATGGTAAAAATTACTGTTAAATATTTTTCCTACGCAAATTGTGCCACCCCCATAGGGGTTGATTTTCAAAAAACGCTTAGATATGTATCTCATAATTTGTATTGCAGAGCATTATTTCAGTGTTACGCAAAATATTTCAATAAAATCAAATTTCCCATACAAACTTAGATACCCCCTTTAACCCCCAATGGGGGTGAATTTCGAAAAATCCTGAAATACATGTTTCATCAATTGTACTAAAAAGCATTAATTCAAAGTTTTATGCAAAAATGTGCAATAAAAATATTTTTCTCATACATACTTTTCCACCCCTTTTAATCCATTTAGGGGTTGAATTTCCAAAAAAT
Source organism: Calephelis nemesis (assembly GCA_002245505.1). NCBI lineage: Eukaryota > Metazoa > Arthropoda > Insecta > Lepidoptera > Riodinidae > Calephelis > Calephelis nemesis. Next base: position 91,637 of record NJDD01000295.1, read on the forward strand.
AATATGCCTATGTCCTTTTCATGAATGCTAAGTATCTACATACCAAATTTCAACAAAATCGGTTGGGTGGTTTAGGCGTGAAAAGGTAACAGACAGACAGACAGAGTTACTTTCGCATACAAACTTTATAATATTAGTGTGGATTATTAAATTACGAACGTAAATACAATTTAGATAAAATATGTCGCGCTGAAAAGCACGTTTTTATTAAGTTTGTTATTTTCCTCTCTAGAGAGCTCCGACAAATGCATGCGATCGCTGTAAATTACAGTCCTATGAAAAAGGCGCGTGCTTCGTCGCGCACGCACCGCGGCCAGCCGGTACCGCCGCAACCGCGATGTCCCTATATTTTAAACCTGTAATATCTCCGAAACTATTCGTTTAATTTACATACTGTAAAGGGCTATATTGTTCTATATTAAATGTAAAACTTATTTAAGATAATTAAATAAGGATTAATGTTGTACTGCTTTAAATCGCTTCGTAAATGAGCCCTTATTTTTCGTAAAAAGTAAAGGATAAAAATTGGTTATTGTAAGTTATCCCTAAGAGATAAACATATACCATAGCTAACTTTTTTGTAGAACTTTTTAGGGTAAACAATACTTAGTAAATTATTTTGATCTATCTCGTAGAGTTCAGCCAGCGTTTGCAATGCAAGCGCAAAAAATATGTTTATTTACGACTTCGCATTAGAAATCTTGAAATTATCAGTGGTTATCTAATATATGAAGCATGTTATTAAACATATAAACCTTCCTCTTGAATCACTCTACCTATTGAAAAAAACCGCATCAAAATCCGTTACGTAGTTTTAAAGATATAAGCATACATACATACAGATAGACGCGAAAAGCGACTTTGCTTTATACTATGTATAGATTAGAGAAATAATTACGAAAATAAGCTATTTGGTAATTATTAGGTTCATTTATAAACTCCACTAATCTTCTAAGTGGTAAAAACTGTAATAAAAATGAGTTTAATTTCCAAGGAGAATCAAATTAGAATTAAATGTTGTAATATTTTCACAATTTTTAAGAAAGATAAACTTTCACCTCTGACAGGATTTGAACCTGCATCCTTTCGTCTTTCGTAGACGTTCTTTAACTACACAAGCTACCAAGGATTCAATTTCTTTTGGTGATTTTTTCTTTCTAATAAATCAAAATATATTTTGATGATTTACAAAATACCCACCTTTATTTTGATTTAAACTGACATTTTGTTTTTGATGAAATTACATTTGGATGTACAAAGTCCATTGCTTTCTTTCTTTCTTTAAGCAGTGCCTTACAAAAGCGACCGAAACTAAACGAATAGACTTTAGATGTGTGAAAAGTGATAATAGAAAGTAATAATAAGTAGATCCCGAGACTTGGCCTTTAACTTACATTGCAGTCATTACGGGCTACCCTCAAAATCGACAATGTTACTTACGAATAAACATACGGCCCGACGTCTTCTACATGTAGTTTTTTGTCATAGCCATCTCTGACGCGTTTCCAGTTGGTGTAGTTAAAGAGGTGGACCTTCATCAGGGGCCTTACCGTTGGCCGTCGCCACATTGAATACGCTAATGAGTTATTTCTGATTACCATACTCTGAAAAAGATGCAAGGAGATAAAATAAAATGTTCTGCAAATCTCGTTTAGTACATAACAGTAAGTAATCCAGATAACTGACCCCTTTACAATCCTCAGTATTATTGTATATTGGTTAGATATCTACGTCACTCATTGTATAATCCTTGATAATTGGTGAAACTCCATTTTTGATTATTTATTGCTTTGCTAGCTGTTATGGTATATCACTAGCTCATATGGCAGTTTGTATATTTACTCATTTTAGTCCGTTAGTAAGGACTTTCACACAAACTTTCAACCCCTATTTCACCTCCATAGGGAAAGAATTTCCAGAAATGCTTAAGTATGTAGATATCTACTCATTTTTAATAAGTAGCCCAAAATAAAGTTTCATGTTTCTAACTTAAAAAATGACGGTCTTTCATACAAACTTTCAACCGGTATTTTACTCCCTTATTAATCTATCTCGATTTCCAAAAATTCCGTCCTTATTGAGTGTCTACTTAATAAAAAGATCCTACTCATCAAATTTCATGGCTGTAATTCTAAAAGTTTGCGCTCGGCGATGATGAATCAGTCAGTCAGGACATGTTATTTTATAAAAACAGTTATAATTGAAGTAAATTGAATTGAATAGAATAACTCTTTTATTTACATCAACTACTAAAAAATATAAAGTACATTAAAAAAGTCCTGAAAACTAAGTAACAGACACACAAAACTTTTCTGTAAAATATTAAATATGAATAGGGATGACGCTTGGTTGAAATCAATTTGAAATGCTATATCTCGTACAGTTTCAAATTATTATTATTCTTCAGACAAAGCGATTTTGAATTCATTTAAAAAAATCATTAATTACGTTCTTTTTCAAAATGAAAATTTGTTTGTGATTCTCAGACATGTTGAACATAACCGATTCAACGAGCTTAACTTTCAAAAGTGCATATCGATTATATTATATTACCTAATTTGTTATGATAAATTCACTTGTAGGTGTACATGTTTTTTTTTGTTTTTAATGCAGCACACTGAGATATAGAAGCACTTGGTATAAATATAAAATGTGCCCGATATCGCGATTTGTTTGTACAAAATTTGTACCCAAACTGAAGTATTGGCTTTTTGACCCCATGTTCTTAGATTATGATAAGGTTAAAGTCTGTAAAAACCCACAAGATTAACAACGTTGTTGTTACATACTACGTGTTACGGGTAAAGTGAGTAAACTTACTTTTGCTCGAGGCCTAACATCCCGGCCTCTGGTTGGCAACGCACTATTACCACCTTTGGTGTCTCTAGGCGGCGGGAATTTCTTACCATCAGGAAATCCGTCTGCTTGTTTGCCTTCCAATGTCATAAAAAAAAAACTAAAAAAGTAAAAGTAAAGTAAAGTAAAGTAAAATAAAAAAATGTAAACCCCAGTGAGTTTACATATGAATGTTTTACTAGTTTTCGAATTCGTTTTACCCATTCAATTTGTATGGGGGAAAATTAAAAAGTGTTTTTTCTTAGTTTCCTTGCAAATGATTAAGATAAAGAGTATCCTATGTCCGTCCCCTGGTTTTAAGCTACGTCTTCGTATATGTTAGCCTAATCGGTTCAGCCGTTCTCGAGCTACCAATAGTATATAACTAATACGACTTTATTTTATGCATGTACTAGCGGCCCGCCCGCCTCCGACTTCGCACGGATATAATAAAATATACATATAAACCTTCCTCTTCAATTTCTTTATCTATTAAAAAAACCGCATCAAAATCCGTTACGTAGTTTTAAAGATTTAAGCATACTTTGCGTAGCATACATAAGCGACTTTGATTTATGCTATGTAGCGATATAGATTACGATTTTTTATTGGTAACTTAAACTTGCTGTAATATCGAATCAGTGAGTATTTCAGATTCTATTATTTGTCGAGTTTATCCCTCGTCGACCGAGAGGGTGTAATTTGTCCAGGGATATTTAATTTATATGTGCTGCCATAACGTCAGTGCTTGTCGTTGATGAGTTCCGGTTTGGAGGTTAAGGTAGTTAGGTAGGTAGCTTAGGTAGGTAGTAGGTAAATTTACTTTTTCTAGAGTTCGAACGTACCGGCCTCAGGTTGGCAATGCACTATTATCATCTTTGGTGTCTCTTGGCGGCATGAATTTCTTACCATCAGGTAAACCGTCTGCTTGTTTGTCTTCCAATATTATAAAAACATATATATTACTGCTGTACCCTTTAAATTGTGGTGGTTATTCCCCTTATTATACTTACTAGACCGTATATTTACGTATACTCGTACGTACTTTCTAGACCGCAGAGTAAAGTCTAATTCAAATAGTCAGTAAATATACTCACAGATAATATAGCATCGTTGATGGTATCTGTGAAACAAAAGAAAATCGTCCCAATGAGACTCAGCACGAAGGTTGCAGACAGGAACACCAACACTGAAACAAAATATTAAAAGTAGTTAGGGTTAAACTTTATAAGTTTTAAAATGTTTGGTAATAAATAATAAAACAGTTATAAAAATATAAATTATTGGGTTAAAAACGAATGTATATGTAACTAAATAATATATTTTATAAATATTAAAATATTTGCACACTAAATTATGGCAGAATAATATTATGTTGATATACTTAAATATTTTTGTAACATCTTATTTATATTTATATATATTATATGCGTCATATACTGCAAGTACAGGTGAAAAATTTATGACACGATAGGTAATAAGTAAGTGTCATAAATTTTTCACCTGGCGTGATGATATGCATGTATATTAAATTAATATACATGCATATCATCACGCCAAGTCCCTCACGGGGTTGGAAGAGAGTATCGTGTGCCAGACCTCACGATCCTGACATAACTTCCTTCACGTTTGAAAATCCGGGTGATGTGAGATATTAGATGGAACAAACAGACAGACAAAAATAGTAAATAATGTAATTTTGGTATATGTACTGAATATACAATCATATGCAATAATGCATGTAGTAAAAAGCGTTTCTATTACAGACATTCCAATTTTGTTCGTTTGTATAGATGTCTTGGAATCTCTAGATTTACTGTGTTATATTGTGAATTGTTGTTATATGCCGCCATAACTTCAGTGCTTGCCGTTGACGTGTTCCGGTGATGAGAAAAGGTAAACTAACGGTTGGCAACGTACCATTACCACCTTTGATGTGCCTAGGCGTCGTGAATTTCTTACCATCAGGAAATCCGTCTGCTTGGTTGCCTTCCAATATCATAAAAAACATTTATTTTATGGTACAAGACAGCTAACCAGCACGTGGTTCTTTTAGATAGTAAGATATGGCCATGGCCTGCCAATGTTATCATGTACCGGTCATGTTAGGATGCATTTCAACATCCCATTAACATTATAAATGCGAAAGTTTGTATGTATGGATGTATGGATGTTTGTTACTCTTTCACGCAAAAACTACAAAGCCGATTACGATGAAATTTGGTATGTAGGTAGCTGAAGACCCAGAATAATATATAGGCTACTTTTTATCCCGGAGTTCCCGCGGGATTGGGACTTACGCGGGTGAAACCGCGGGGCGCAGCTAGTCTTTCATAAAGCTAGAGTTATCTCTCGTAACATGACAGCATTATGGCGACAGTAATAGACTAGCTGCTGCACAGCACTCTACTTAAAGTAGTCCTGTTGGTAATGACTTATTCAATCCACGTATACCCGTTTCTTAAGAGTTGCCTGGCGTCGGGGCTTAAGGTCTATTCTACACGAGAATCTTGATCAACACAGGAAAAATGAATCATAATCAGAAAAAAGTTATTTCCCTTGGTCATCGCAACAAGCCTGACCGGATGGTTCCATTTATTATTTGCTGTATTCTGATACAATCAGAAGAACGTTCATATAAAAATCAAAATTAGATCAGAAAAAACTTTACTCACATGGACCATTCGTTGTCATTTTTTAAACTACCACTGGATTGGAATCATGGTCACACTGAGAAGATCCAGCGACAGAAACTCAGCGGGCTTGTCTGTTTTCAATACTAATAGCAGAGGTTTGTAACATAAATAGTCTTTGCTAATAGTGTCTAACATTGTAAACAAAAAAGTTATATTAGTTACAATCCAATTTTTAAGAGATTTTAGTGTATGCTCAAAATACAGAAAATTAATATCTAAATGAACACAAAAAATGAACACGAATGCTATTGTGCGCATGAATAAAAAAGGGCTTTAACCGACTTTCAGAAATGAGGAAGTTATAATTTTATATTCTTTTTTTATTTAAAAGAACGTACTTACGCAGTGTTCATATTAGTCAAAGCTTAAAAATTAGAATATAAACTTAATCTAGGTATATCTTAATATAAGTGATGCCAAAACTTTGGACCCCTTTTTACGAAAATTGCGCCGACGCAGAAGCATAACATTTTCTTAAAATAAAACATTACCCACGCTACAACGTATTTGACACACACAAATAAATATACTGATGATAACGATAAAAGATGGCGCACTAAAAAGTTTGGAAACAAAGTAGTTGGTCTTGAGAAATGAAGTTGGCGTTCTTATCAACAAGATAAAAAAATATTATGGTCGAATTTCGACCAGTGGGCGACCTCTAGTACAGTTATTTAACTGTATATTTATACATTACTTGATTTCTGAAGAATTTGTTTTACTGTTTATACTTCTAACTTGCTAGGATTAATAGAGGGCAATAGTTTATGGTAGATAGGATTATACTTAATCACACTTTAACTTATTACCTATTTGTAATAAATAGTGAACCTTATAATAAATATAAGTAGCTAGCTGTAGCCCGCGTGGTCTCACAGACTTATTGTTTCGGTATAAAAACTATCCTCTGTGTTATTCCAAGTTACCCTCTATGTGTGTGCCAAATTTCATGAAAATCGGTTTAGCAGTTTTTGCAAACAAACGTTTACGTAATTTAAGACCAATTAATAAAATATATCATTAAAGAAATTGATTTCTATAAATGTTTAATGCGATAGAATATATAGATAAATTTTTAAATATTTTTATAGCAACGTTTTATTGCACATAAATAGTTTGAATTAAA
>NJDD01000295.1:106486-118433 GCA_002245505.1 Calephelis nemesis
AACTGTTAGAGGTTTCCATAACTTGCTATACCTAGTCTTGCCATAAATATTGTAATAAAGAAAAAAAATATTTTTTTAACTGCAAATAACATATATTACTTTTACAGTACACACTGTAAAAGTAATATATGTTATTTGCAGTTTAATTTGCACAACTGGTTTAATGAATTCAAACCACGTACATCAGTTTATCATTAACGAAAAACACACAAAGAAATTATGATATACATAGTAGCAAAATTAGTTAAAAATCCCTACTTCCCTACTAATAATATAAATGCGAATGTAACTCTGTCTGTCTGCCTGTTATGCTTTCACGCTTAAACCAGTAAACCTCTTTGCGTAAAGTAAAAAAAACCTTTAAAAGTAAACAGTAAATTTTTATTTGTTTTTTTTTTGTTGCCCGGACCGGAAGTAGAACCCAAGATCTTAAGAAGTAATTCCGAAGACGGACGGTTAGACCTCAGAGACGATACGTATATTTCTAAAATTTCAAAAAAAAAAACTGTTAGAGGTTTCCATAACTTGCTATATATAGTTTAATTTAACAGGATTTGTCGAAGTGCAGATAAAACTGTGAGCACAATAACGTAGTCCTACTATTTATCTGAGGTGAAATTAGAAAAGAGAAAGAGTATGTTCAGTTTTGACGGCAAAATTGCTGAATTGATTTTAATATTTACAAAAAAATATATGAAACTTTGGATAGCGATATAGGCTACATTTTATCTTAAAATTTTAACGAGCAGTGTCGGAGAGCTAAATATCCAATTGGTAGACTACGCGGGCGAAGCCGCGGGTAACAGCTAGTTCGTAATAAAATTCCAAATGTATAAGGTGGGCTTGCTACTGTTTAGTTTCACGGACCTTTTAAAATTAAGTTGGCGGTTAATGGGTTTTTTAGACCTATTAATTTGGGAACATTGCCTTGTGTGACTGGTTCCATAAAGGCGTATTAAGTACGTGGTTTAAAAAAACTCGTTTTAATTTTACAAAATATCTATTAAAGTAATTAATAAATAAATGTCAAGTTGTTACTTTGGGGATATTTTTAGATTAATGGTTTCCTTACAAAAAAAGTGATACCATATTAATTACTAGTCAATCGACCTGTAGAATTTCGTTCCGCATGACAACTTACGTACTTATTATATACTAGCTGTCCCGGCGAACTTCGTACCGCCCGCTCAGTTTGTATGGGAAAAAATTAAATGTTATTACCTACGTTTCCGAACAAATGATGCTCGAATTTAATTAAGTTACCACGTTTCCGAACAAACGATGCTCTTTCAATAAAGTGTTACTAATATCTAATCTGTGCTATAGTCTAAAAATGACAATGACATTCGTTACGCGCGTTTTTAAAATATGCAAAGTTATAATATGTATATTTTTCAATATTTCTGAAAACCTTCTCCTAATAATAACAAATACAACAAAAAAAGAATTAGTGAAATCGGTCCAGCCATTCACGCCAAGGAAAACGGGTTTCATTTTTATATATATAAGATTATAACAGTACATGATGTAGGTAAAAATAGTGTTATTTTCTAAACCTAATCGAATATAATTCTAAATGAAAGATATAGGACAGTTTAAGGTATCTTTAGATAATTCATTTATTGTACATTTTCTTTATTATATACTAGCCGTTGCCCGCTGCGTTGTCTGCGTCGTTAATGGTCCCTCAGGAATATTTTTTTTTTGATAAAACTATCCTATGTGTTAATCCAAGTTACCCTCTATGTGTGTGCTAAATTTAATAAAAATCGGCTTAGCAGTTTTTTCGTGAAGAAGTAACAAACAAACAGACAAACTTTGTCATTTATAATGCTAATAGGATAATATAGCTATTTATTATATTATACACGGATAACTGATTTCTCACACTCCTGTTACATAAAATGGTACGGTAGATGTTGTTAAAGTTATAATTTACTGTTTAGTAAAAAAAATACTCTCTGCCTACCCTAAAAGGGAATTGGTATGACGACATGTATGCAGTTTATGTAAGATGACCTATACGTTCAAATATTTCTACACGTTTCAGGTTTCAAGATATGACAGTAAATTGAACTATATATATAGTGATCGTTTTGTCTGTTCTTTCTAAGCCCATAAACTTATGATTTTGGATTATTAACGATACTATTTGTGAAATATGATCATCTTAAAAAAATAGGAATAAAATCGTACTGCACGTTATTGAATAGATCGACTAGCGGCCCGCCCCGGCTTCGAACGGGTATAAAATATACGTATAAACCAACTTCACTTCATCTATTTAAAAAACCGCATCAAAATCCGTTCCGTAGTTTTAAAGATTAAAGCATACAAAGGGACATAGGGACAGAGAAAGCGACTTTAAAAAAGCTATTTTTAAAGCTATGTAGTGATTTGCGTTTTGACTTTTACCCCTCTTTAACCGGAACCTCTTCAGTAAACAGGATAAAACGTAACCTATGACCTTTTGCAAAACATATAGCACCTACTTGCCAAATTCTGTTCCGATCAGTTTAGATTAGACATGAATCTGACAAACAGACAGATGACATATTGACAGACAAGCAAAATTACTAAATTGCTAAAATTGTTTTCTGCAGAACATTTCCAGTGGCCTGTTACTTTTTTTACGAAAATTGCGCGGACGCAGGAGCATGAAATTTTGGCACACTTTTAGTTTATGTGTAGGGGAAGTTTCATTTTTCAGTAATAGTACTTATAAAGTACATTAAATCAATAAATAAAACATTACCCACACTACCATGCATTTGAAACACACAAACAAACATATTGATGATAACGATAAAAGATCACAGATGGCGCACTAAAAAGGTTGGCAACAAAGTAGTTGGTCTTTAGGAATGAAGATGGCGTTCATATCAACAGAATATTAAAATTTATTATGGTCGAATTTCGACCAACGGGCGGTACTGTAAAGCCTCATGTTTTCCAAGTTTTCAGACAGTTATATAAATTCAGTTAAATCGCTGCCCATCAACGGACCTGGTTTCTGCCTGCCGGTTGACCTAAGTGAGGAGACTAAATAGTGTACCAGTTGCGGGTCGTACCGCCCTTCATCAGGGACGTGAAGTCGCGTCTATAGTAAAGTGTAGTGTTATGTGAATAAATTTTATAAATAACATCGTAAAGGATTGCTTCCTTAAAGAGTGCTTTTTTATAAGTGCCAGGAAGCCAAACCTAACAGCTCGTCTAGAGGGAGGGGGCACCTACCCTCTGCCTGCACCTCGTTACGCCCATATTTCTACGTACCAGTGGTCATCCGTTGGTCGAAATTCGACCGATCGATCGATAAATGATTAAAATATAATGTTCAAATAATATCAAGGTTCTACTATTAATTATCTTTTTGAATAAGAACTCCATCTTCATTCATCAAGACTAATTACTTTGTTTCCAACATTATAGTTTGTGCGTCATATGTGATCTTTTATCGTTATCAGTTTTCTCGTTAGCGAGTGTCAAATGCATTGTAGTATGTGTAATTTTATTTTTTGATTTAATGCACTTTATAAGCATTGTTATGGAAAAATATTAGCGTTCTGTAGTTTTCCTATACGTACAGTACTGCTTTTTAACTTATGCGCTTCCACTTTACACTTTTTACTCTTTTTACACTTTATACTTTTATTTTTAAAATGGCTGACTTAATCTAAATTTAAGCGGAGTGATTAATTATGTGTTATCATAACTCTATATAGATATCTTTAAAATACATTCGGGTTTAATTAATTAAAATAGTACTACTGTAAGCTACAAGTGTGCCAAATTTTATGCTCCTCCTTTTCCGCAATTTTCGTAAAAAGGAGTCCAAAGTTTTTGCTTCACGTATAAATATTATGATAATAGCATAGAAGTTCATTCATCCGTGCGAAGCTGGTACGGGCGGCTAGTCAGTAAATAAAAAAAAAATAATTGTTTAATAACAAAAATTGAAAAGTCAGCAAATTATATAGTTTTGATTAAATTGTAAGTCGTGCTAATACATACTTATAAAAAACACTAGCCGTCTTATTAATAAAAAAGACTAAACCTAGTCTAACTTTACTCCGACGTTATCGTTAGATACACAAATTCAGTGTAAATGAGCATGGAGTTTCCCCGTGTTGATCCGGGACTTTGCGGAATAGCCCATCTGCCTGGCTCGTTAAAGGCGAGCACAGGCTACCGTGACATCCTAGTAGGTGGTAGAGTTTTGCAGCGATTTACCCAGATTGGTACCACCGTCTTACCTATTCCTGCCGCCATAACGTCAAAGCTTGCCGTTGACGTGTTTAAATTTTCGGTTAGGTATCCAGCAAAATTACTTTTGCTCTAAGGCTAAATATCCCGTCCTCAGTTTGGTAACGTACCATTACCACCTCTGGTGCCTCTAAAGTATTTGTAAATACCTACCTACAGAGTAAATTAATTCCAATTTGATTTTGATTTAAAAAGCTACTAAATCCTTACCATGAGTTTAAGGCTTGTCAAGTTTACTATACCCGCTACGTCGCTGTAAATTATTTGTATGAAAACTTTTAACAGCGCCTCTATTGGTTACTAAGAGAAACACATTTTTAGACCACAAGTGTCATAGATTTAAACTTACCAAACATAATCTATACCAACTTACGGTAAAGGTTCAAAACTGACGTACCCGCTTCTCACAAATCTAGGACTTTTTAAATAATAGCTAACTATCGTTTGATCAAATGCTATTCTAGCAGCTATCTCGTCGTTACATTACCATTTTTTGGCACTTGCCATCAGTAAAGTTGAAATTTGCATCAAGTTACCCGATTTATAAAAATCGAGATTAAATCATTTTAAATTAGACAAAAAGAAGTCATGTCAGGGTCTTGAGTAAAGCGGTGGTCTCCTTACTCAAGCTTATTTAATGAGATTTGGCGGCAACGAGGAAATACATGATACACCAATTTCTTCGTGATTATTTTATTTGTGCACTTTCACTGAAACAAATTGCCACCAAAATTGACTGATTTCACTCAATAAAATAAAAACAATAATTGTAATAAAAATATGGAATTTAATAATTACGAAAACCATTTGCAACCATTTTTTCTACCCCAAAACCATCATCATCATCATTTTTAAGGACATTTGTCCTTTTCTGGGACCGACTAAGACCTTAAGGCCATGCTGTAGGATTTTGAGCGTGGTACTGGAATATCCAACTATACCACTTCTCACAAAGCTAGGTTTATTTAGAAAAATATTTTAACTACTGATCAACCACAAAAAGCCATTGTGGATGCGATCTCGCGGTTTCATCATTGTCTTCACTTATTTCAAAAATTTTTTTTTAAATTGCACAATGATTTTCAGTACTAACTATTTAAATTATGCGCTTTGGCTTTACACTTTATGCTTTTATTTTTAAATTGGCTGACCTAATCTAATCTAAAGGGAATTGAACTTTTTTGTATATAACACTGTAACGTGACGCTCAGGTCGGGTCGGCTCGGGTCAACATATCCTATGTTGACCCTAATATTTATTTATTTGCACAAGTATCCCTTATCCATATTTGTAGAAATGATCGTGGACCGCCATTTTGAGAAAAACACAAAATGGCGGCGGTTGACAAAGCCACAAAGGTTCAAACCCCTTCAAGCGAAATTATTTATTATGTAATAACAACTCTATATAGATATCTTTAAAATACTTTCGGATTTGCGAAGCTTGACGAATATAGCCGAAGGTCATAATTTAAGGTAGTACTACTGTACGCATTAGGTACATTTGTATTTTGTGCAAGTCTGAAAAATGTAACCTGATTAAACGTTTACAAGTATATGCGAGAATCTACCAAAGTTTTTGACGGGATTATAGTTCGAAACACGGTCCGCCAAGGCCTAATATTGTGAGACTATATTCTTTATTTGCTTTTAGAAGTTTATTATAAACTGTCAGCCAATGCTGGTGATCAGAAGTGACTACTAAGTCAGGTTGTCCGACGGCAGTGCGTGAACAGCAGCAGGTGACTATGAAGCTACAAGATATACAACATATTTGTTAACAAAAAAAGTCAAAAGCCTCAACTTTGTTTATCTTAAATTTCATTAACTATATCTTCAGTATGTAACATGTCATCTCTTTTTCACAATCCTCTTATACCCTGACTATTGGCAGATATTTCTAATCAGTATAATTGGCAGGCAGCTTACACAATAATATACTTTTTAAAATCAGCAAAAGAATGTACTCTGAAAGTATCAAGCTTTGGCCGAATGGGTTTTGAATTACCATCTCGTCGCCAACTTTGGTACGTCTCAGCGCATTCTTTAAAACATCGATTTTTTTAACCTAACATTCTAGATTTTGCTTTATTTTGGTCTCAAATATATTGTATTGATCTGACTTATTTATGCGTGGTTAAATATAACTCTCATATCGGATCTTATAAAATGTACATATGAGACCACCTCAGAATCATGAGCTATCTTTGAAAAGGAATAAGTCGCGACTTGGAGAGTTACTCTCAAATCTCGATTTCATGGTTTTGTCATTTTAGGTACTCTTGAGCACAGTTTAAGTGGCTTATTTCCATTTAATTTCAAAAGAATTAAACGGATTTCACTAAATAATTCTTAGTTTATTACAAACTACACCTCAAATAATCGCTAGAGTTGTGTTCAAGAGTACCTACCTAAAATGACGTATCCGATTCCAATTTCCAATATTGCATAAATCGAGTTTCAAGAGTAACCCTACGGTAATGAATGAAATGCAGTCTGTTTTTGCAGCTTCACTGTGCTTAAAATATTATTTATTCATTCATTCAACTAGAGTGAGGTACAACAGCACGTGATTGGGCGAGCTACTTTAAATAAAAGATCACGCTCTAGTTTTATCATAAAGTTCAAAGAAACTTATCTGCTGTGAACTTTAAAAACGCAACATCGTGTGATTAGGGTTATCACTTATCTGTCTGTTCGTAAAAACAAAATCCGACTAATGTACCCTTGTCGGTCTGTCTGTCTCTTATCAGACAACTGTGAACTTTGCTGAGATTTCAACAAATTGTATTTATTTAAAAAAAATTGTAAGCATTACATTGAATTTGTAATAACAAAATAACGGGTTAAATTGTGTCTCAGATGATTCTAAATAAAAAAAAAACACTTAAAAATTGTATTATGTGTAGATACCTAAATTGTGTGCGCTCCAAAATTATATTAAGTAAATAATGTGTTATTGTACTAGGCCATTCCCTTTTAAAAAAAAAACTTACATTTGTGTTCTGGGAAACCAATAGGATTTAACTTTAAATAAAAAAAATTTACCCAAAAGCTTAAGCTTTCTGGTAAGAAGACACCTTTTTCACTATCAATCAGGTGAAGTAAGGATCGTCACAAAGCTATTCGTAGTTAAATAAGCAATCATTTTAAAACAAAATAAAAATAACTGCTAATAAACCTATATTTTTGAAATGTTCTTTATTAGCTTTTATTTGATACTTTGTTGCTACAGTAAAAATGCGAATGTGGATGGATGTAGGTACCCGAGGATTACACGATCAGATCAATCGGATATTACCCGAGAGTGGTGTCAAAATCACCGAAACCGTCGTGTTTGTATGAAAAGGGTAATGAATGTGAAAGAAGTCAGACAGATTTCGTAAGTCTGGCACTCGATACTCTCTGCCTACTCCGTAAGGGACTGGGCGTGAAGGTATGTATGTATGTACAGTAAAAAATTTGGGAAAAATTCCCAAAACGGCTAAACTTCTTTCTCTCTTTCTAGTCCCTCGGATCCTACATATCTTTAATCCTATCTATCATACACTACCATAGTTTCCAACTCTAGCCTGTCAGGAGAAAATATAGCAAAACAAACCTCAGCCTTCAGACCTAGCTGCTTTTTACTTCCGCAGCTTCCAAACCAACTCAAGTTTTTTTTATGTTTGTCTGCAAGAAACCTTTTACGTTGTAATATGATTTTTCTCTTTCAGCAAATAATACCTGCTTTTAAAATCTTTTTAATGGAAGTGGTTAAGTTGCAGGCAGAAAGTTTTTGAAGAAATCTTATTTGTTTCCGTTTTTTTTTTGAATGGCTAATTTGTTGCACACTGCAAGGTTTTTACAACTTCACTGGGCTTTACCCTATTTGTTTCCGGCAGAGCGTGCTGTACCTAATGCGAAAATCAGAAATATTTTACATGGGATAAACTGTTCATACATTTAATGAAGGACTTTTTTTATTAATGTTTAAATTGGGTTTTGTTTGAGACATGCCAGCCCCATTATAGTCTAACTTTTTTACGGTACAAAAAAAATTACATCACCAATATTTAATGTAAAACGTTGCTAACACCATATTATAAATAATTATAATGTCTCGTACCTACTACCAAGAAATTTTCAGATATGTAGAGCCAAGCTTTTAGCTCGACACACTCTAACTCTACAAGTTAGAGCGTGTAGAGTAGAAGCTTGCCTTGATTATGTTATGATGTAATCTATAAATATGAGTGTTATGTATATGTATGTTTGTTACCATACTCTTCCCAAATAGCTGACCGATTTTGATGAAATTTTATGTGGGACTGCGAAAAGGTTGTACTATATTGTATCCTCTTAAGTAATAAGGGTGGCTCTCCGATTTTCTTTCGGACAGTATTTTGTTTTTGATGTGGTATTGAAACATTCAAGCTAAATTTTATAAATTCTATGAAATAAGACTGTTAGCAAACTAGGAAAAACATTTTAAATTGTCCCATACACACAGAACTGGTGGAACGAAGTTCGACAGGACACAGTAGCTTTTGTATAAATAAATAAATGCATATCCTTTGACAAGTTATAGAAATTGAGTCTAACTCTAGTAAGCAAATTATATGCTTGTGTTATGGGTGTTAGTCAACGATAATAATATATAGAAATACTTAAATAGACTGAAGAATAAATTCAGTAAACATCCAGACCCTGAAATGCCGACATCTTAATGTTCGTCACACAAATGCCTATTCCCGTCGGGAATCAAACCCGAGCCTCACGGTTGGTTGGTGTAGTTAGGTGTGTACGCTAGCCATTCGACTAACGAGGCGGTCAATAAATATACCTAATCAGGAGCCCATAGACTGACGTAGGTTACTTTTTATTCAAATATCAAAGCGGGTTTCCAGGGAACAGCTAAAGCTTCTCATCGGATTAGCACCACCTTCTTACTTATTCCTGCCGCCATAACATCAGTGCTTTTCGTTGATGTGCTCTGGTTCGGATGGTAAGGTAGCCGGCAAACTTACATTTGCTCGAGGCCTCCCCCGCCTAAGGTTGGCAACGCACCATTACCACCTTTGGTGTCTCTAGGCAGCGTGTATTTCTTACCATCAGGAAATCCACCTGCTTGTTTGCCTTCCATTATCATAAAAAAACGACATATCCGTAATTTTCGATATACCTATATGGAATTGATATTCGAGAGTAATTCTATAAAGGTGAGCCCATACCTAACGTTTTTTCCGAGACTCGGAGTAAAGTTTAAACACTTGAAATATGACATGTGCTGTGATGACCCCGGTGTCAATGAAGTTTCATAGGTACCTACTCATTGACGCTAGAGTCGGTTTTTCCTCTACATTTACAAAAACTGAGTTTTTTCTAAGACTTCCATTGTCAGATCCATTGCTGTATTACCCAATAGGCTAGACTAAGCCATGGTTTGGGCCCCCCCTACGAACCCCTGAGGCCCCCAATAAAATTTGATATGTTTTTTTTTCGAAATTAAATTTTCATTTTGTAAATTTTTTTCAAATTGAAAATAAATATTCGTATTTACTTGTTATGTTTAGTTTATTTTTTGTTCGTTTGTTATTTTATGCCAATTCTAAAACGTTGATATGATAGGTATTTGAAATTCTGAAATTGCGAAAATAACCGCCAATATTACAATATTTTTGGAAAAGAGAGGGCTCCAAAACCAAATCGGCCTATGGCCCCATATGGGCTTAATCCGGCACTGATCAGATCCATGCTTGTTGGGTTTGGAACCAACTCGGAAGTAAGCTCAATCAAAAAAAGTAGTTTTAAAATTGGTTCAGAAATGACGGAGCAATCGGCTATTTGTCAGCCCATTGCTCCGTCATTTCTGAAAAAACAATTAGGAGTAGCCTACCTAAGACGATATAATTTTCTGATCTCTGGTAATATAATATGTATAACCTCCTCCTCAGTCAGTTAAAATCAGTTAAAATACCGTTGCACCTAACTCAAATTTCAAATCCATGGCGCAATTATGTAGGTAGAATAGTCAAAACGACGTAGGTATACGTTAACAACGAAGGTAAACTGTGATAAGGCTAAAAAAGGTAAATGTACCAATGTCTTAGCCTCGCCCAGTTAAACAGTTTAACCATAATCTGCACAGCCATGCAAGATAAACAAAATTACTTAGCTATTTTAATAGAATAATGGTCCCTGTAACTGAAACCGGCAGCCGTACGTTTTTTTCGAGTTGAGCAATCAACAATTTTTGACATAGGTAAAGATTTGTAACATCCACTACGTTACAAATCTCAGTCAACTTGAAACTTCTTTCAAATCAAAATATTCTGTTTTAATAAAAAAATAGTGTGTTTGTCTGTGTCTAATAATAAATAATGTTAAAAAGATACCACTTTTTAACATAATATTAATATGGACCGATTTCATTGCTTTTTTTTTGTTTGAAAGCTAAAGTGATTGAGATGGTTATTAGGTTCATTTACGAATAAGTTTTGTCGGGTTTAATGAAATTTTAAATTTTATTATTATTGTCTATCTAATCTTACCGCTAGATTCAAGTGCCTTCCGAGACTTCCGAAATGTTTAAGAAGCCTGGACTGATAAACACGATATGCTTACTGTTATTCCCGCAAACATCAACAAACAATAATTGTAAGAAGATACTCACTACAATAATGTTTCTTCTCAGACCGCTTTCCCCAACAAAGCGCTGACCACTGTTTTTTCACTCCCGCACAAGCAAACTGTGTTCTACCACAACCGGCGCAGCCGTGCAAGTTATTCAAAATCGTGTCCTCCCTTATTAAAATTTTCCCATTATTAGGGGCTATAATCACCACCTTTTCCCGTTCTAACATTGCCGAATCTGGGGAGATTTTTTCGTGATCCATTTTAAAAACGAATTAGCACATTACGAGACGTATGGATGTAGCGCGGTCGACCGACGACTGACCAGTGTAGCCAGATATAATTTAAATATCACCTATATTAGATCAGAGTTATTTTTTATGAACTCGTTACAACTATATATTACTGATATTACATACCTATAATTTTTTTAAGCAAGGACATGAATACTAAGGAAATTATCTTGTTTTACAATGTGGTATCTTGCATTGAAGTAAAATTAGGTGATGTCTGAGGATGAAATGCCTGTGCTTGTCTTTACCTGCCATAGCTTTTTATTTTTATTTTTTAAACAATTTCTATAATTTTTTGAAAGATTGCTAGACTTTACAAAGATAATATCAAGTATTTATTCTATCAAGTGTGCCACCAGTGTAGCACTATTGTGCAGTACCTGGCTCGCTTTTTCGTGTTTCATACTATAAGGTAGCTAGAAAAAGATTTTGAAACTGAATTGGCGGTAATTTCTATATAAAATATATTTTTTTTTGTTTTTGATGTAATTAGTGCACAATAAAGGTTCTTGTATTGTGTGTTTAAAAATCTCGTCATTCTTGCATCCTATATCTGCTATAAAAATAAACTCATAGTAAAGAAGGTAAAAGAGAAATATTAAGCCACTCAAGGTTATCTGTTATCAGTGAACAGCAGGATCTATGCTAACACATAATTTATCATACCAAAATAATTGGAAAATTTTTGCTTTTTGATAAGAAAATAGGAAAATAAAACCTAGCATGTAGAGAACATTTACACACAGAAATGAGGTTTTACTGAGAAAACTTTTTCTT